>JAVQJF010124402.1:0-63445 GCA_036023855.1 Gadopsis marmoratus | reverse complement strand
CAACTCGGGGTTCAGTGTCTTGCCCAGGGACACTTCGACATGCGGACAGCAGGAGCTGGGATCGAACCACCAACCCTGGGGTTAATGGACGACCGCACTACCCCCTCAGCCACAGCCGCGCCGAGATTAATGATAGAGAAATATGGAAAATGTTGATTGTGTAATCTTAACAACATGCTTCATGCTTTTCGTGCAAAAACCTTCACGAAGAGGGATTATTCTAATTAAAATATGTTGCCGCCCTCACCTTTACTAGCATGATATCATTCGCATGTTGATCGTAGTTGGGATGTGGAATGGATCTGACAGCAGTGAGCTCCTGCCTCATAGGCTCATTACCGGACAGGGAATCAGCTCCAAGAACAACTGTGTATGGCCTAGAAATCACATTTGAACAAACTGGATATTAGATTCGATGCTAAGGCTGCCAATAATGTCTCTTGATGGAAATCATTTTCCAGATTGGTCTCTGTGTCTGTTTGGAGAAAACATATCGATAGTATAGATTCCTTGTGTTCCTGGTGTTCTTTTCCTTCCTCCCTCTTGACTCCCGTGTTGACTAACTTTGCGTGTGTGTGTGTTTGTCTGTTTGGAAGGCGTGGCATTAATGTACACATCTCCTGCCCTGAGTTTGCCGCTACCAGTCAGTGTACCTGCCATTTATCAGCTCATCACCCTGCAGTATTTCTACTCTGTTTTTCCAGTCAGTCGTCTCCACATCACTGCTTCAGTCTTTGCGGCAGCAAGCGCGCCGGCCTCCGAGAATTTTCCTTATTCAGGAAAATAGTTTGTGAATCTATTTTCTTTCCCTGGGCTCCAGGTTCACTCCTGCAGCCACCAACCTTGCCTCCCTGCCTCCATTACCCCAGCTTGCCTGCCAACCTCTCGCCAAGTCTTCCCCTCAGCTATCGGCTCCCTTCCCACCGCACTTTCCCGACCCACCGACGCCTCTTCCACCTCCCTTTTTCCCCTTTGTTCATTTTGATTTTCAAACTGAATCAAGATGAAATTAAACAAGTGGCTGCAATGAAAATAGGAAAAACAACTAGGGAATCAAGTTATTGTACACTGAGAAATGGTCACTAAAGACACTGACGCAGAAAAAACGTGTGTGAAGAGAGGTTTAAATCTGCTTAAAATCCCGAGGTATCTGTCTTAGTTGTTGAATTAGTTATATTATTGTTGCCAACAAAACAAACAAAAGAATCTGTCTGATTTTGAATTCTTACACAGGTATCTCACAATGTGCTGCTGTGAGCACAAAGTCCTCCTTCACCAGGACTCCCCCACAGTTCAGGCGGCCTTGCACTTGCAACGAAGCCATGTAGGGGCGCGAGTGGGGGGCAGCGTCTCTGCCTCCAACAATATGAGAGCCATCAGCTGCTGAAACACAAAATCATCCTTCACTACTTCCCTATGTTTATTTCAGGTTTGCAGTTAATGTAGATTTTTATATATTTTTATATCTGCATACTGTATATCTATATGTAGATAGCTTACCGTTCAGGACAAAGAGCAGCGGTAGTACGAAGCTGACTGCCATGGCCTCTGGTCAAATCCACACCTTCCTCTCTTGGACTTAGCGTTTTTGAGGGAGACGTTCTTCCTTATTTTGTGGTCGTTATTGCTTCAGTGTGTTTGCTAACATGCTAGGGCCTTTTTTGTGAAGTTGTTGGTGGGATTACAAAAGATTTTCGAAACAGCGTTTCAATATTGATGCAAGAAATCGGTTATAAGCTATAACAGCTTTAGAGCTGCAGAGGCGCACGATGCTCTGAAGGTTTATCTTACCGCATGTGTCACCGACATGTGTCACACACCGCATGTGTGTGTGGCAAAGAGAAGTAAAGTGCAGTGTGTGCTGATTCTTACAAAGTTTAATTTCTCAATTTTAGAGACTGGATTTGCAAAGCGCTATGAGAGTTATTCCAATTTCCTCTTTTCAGCAGATTACATCACGTTTGTGTGAAAAAGAGTGTTTTAAAGACAAAGACAGAATGTGGTTTTCAGACTGAATGGTTCTGCTCCGACATGTTTCGCAGCTGTGTGGGATTTCTAAATTCACAGTACAAGAATAGAAGTATGTTGACACTCAGCAGGACAGAGCGGCCTTTTAGTAAGAGTGTTGGGCTCAACTGTACATTGGAAAAAGGACAATTGTATTTGTTTCATTAACTCAAATACCATTTTATATCCCACAGGAAACAAAATAAAACAAATGAGGTTTGATTTTTACACAGGAAGAGCTGGTTAGATGTACAAATATCTCCACAACACAGTAAAAGTATGCTGAAGCCAAACCTCTAGTACGATTGTTTAGATTTAACTTTGCTTGAGAATCTCTGTATTTAGGACACTTTCAATGTTTTAATTTAGTTTATTCTAAGCCCATAATACCTCTTTCTCTCATTGTTTTTAACAAGCATTAAACCGTTATTAAATGTTTGTTATCTTTCATCTTGTATCTTGCATTTTGACATGCCTCTTTCTGGCTGTCACCTCTCACTTCTTAGCCATATTTAGTCGACTTCATTTGGATGAATTTAATCAGAAAATTACACAGGTGTAGATGACGCAAGACTAAACTCAAGCATTTCTTACAATTGTGTGGCAAAGTAGCTGAAACCCAGACACCACAGTTTCCCACCTCACGTGTCCTGAAGTGAAGTGGCCACTGCTTATTACTGATTTCATCACGTTGCACTCAAACCTTGGAGCTGACAACTGCTTAACATTGTTATTGGCCCATCAATATGGTTAGCTGAGGTTACAACGCTTTATGATAAGGAGACATTGAGCTATATATTATAATTGTAAAAGGGTTAAAATAGTTCTGTTTCTTTTCCTGTTGGTATAATAAACAATTTCATTTTTTATTAATGTTTTCAACACACTGCATCTGTAAATCTGCATTTCCTTTAATACGGTCTCTTAACCTGTGTTCTCGCTGACCTGCTTCTCTGACCAAAGTCACATTAACATAAGCAAGTTACAATAGTGACATACTACATCAAACCTTGTGAGGTGCCGAGCAGTAAGGCATGAGGACACAATGAAGCGATTATTATACGTTTTCACTTATTTGTAAGTTGTAAACAGACAGTCATGTACAAACATATTTGACCTTGACATGTATTTGGATAAATCCATTATAGCTATTTACTTAACTAGTATAAGTATTTAAAACTTTAACAAATTGAAGCTAGCATTGCACTTCATTCACCCCAAAAATGACACCTCAGAAGAGTCAATCCAGGCTGTCCTATCAGCCTCCTGAAAAGGAAACAAAGTATTTGCTTTTTTTTACCCCCCCATATTAGTTTGTCTGTTTAGTTGAATATTGCCACGGTGGACAGAATATCTTCATTGTTGTTTCAGAAGGTAATCAAGCATTGGTATTTGAAGCAAGCCTTTATTTTGAATTTCAATCACACTGAGCAATGTGAGACGCTACAAAACCTCCATACTACAATAAGTGTGCTGAAGGAAGACCTTATGCAAGACATTTACTCAGAAGACTTCATGCCATCGCGGATGCCTTTGATCCAGTCAATGTATTTGGATACATCCGTATATACGTTGGGCACATCTGGGTAAATGCAGTTGTTATTATTGTTGTAGGACACGATCCCAACAGCCACCCCGTTGCATATCAGAGGACCACCAGAATCACCCTGTGAGGAAGAAACTTAATTTGTTTATTCATTATTTGATATATGTAGCATTCGTATACAAATGCTAGTTGACATTTTCCATGATAGGACATAACATACCTGACAGAACCCTTTCCTTGTTTGATATCCACCTGCACAGATAACATTGGCAGGAATCCCTTCCCATTCTTTGTTACAGGTTTCCATGTTAATGACCGACACATCCACCACTCTCAGCTCATGAACAATGTGACCCCCAGGTTTATCCACACCCCATCCAGCTACACTGCACATTTGGTTGTCTTGTACGTGGGTTCCAGCAGGGGGAAGGGGAATTGTTTTTACCAAGTTGTCCAGTGGAACCCCCGCAGACAGCTGGAGACACACCAAATCAGAAAGTCAAAATCAAAAACCAGCCATGTTTAATTTCACAACATACTTATTTTTATTCATCAGACGTCAGTTTAACAAACAGTTGCTGGAATATGCACACACAAAAATGCACGATGTCACCTGAGAATGTGTACATACTTTGAGGATCATGATGTCATTGCCTTGTCCTTCACTCTCAAAATTTGGTTTGTATGACTGTTCAATCAATCTTATTTTCTCATTATTAACCCTCTTGAGATTGTGGGAGCCAAGAACAACATGTGTAGGTTCCCTGAATGAGAAAACATTCAGAGGTTGTCAGTACATTGGATATTGAATAGTAAACAATGAATAACATTTCTTATTAGAAAAAGGTTGGTTTCTAATTTGTTTTTAATTACATGAATGAAAGATTGCTGGAAGAAGAAAGGTGACTCACGATTTGCCGCAGTGCGCAGCAGTGACCACCAAGTGTTCACTGATGAGGAATCCTCCACATACATGTTGACCTTTTCTGTTCTGCAACGAGGCCATATACAGCATTGAGTTCTCCTGGGCTTGTTTCCCATCTATGATTTCACCCCCAAGTGCTGCAAATATAAGTCAAAATCAATGTTAGGCTAATGTCCCATTAAATGGTTGGAGGATAGTAAAAAGATATGGGTAGCTTACCGTTTTGTCCGAGACATGTCAGAGCATGAAAAAGCAGAAGATTGCGCAGACCATGCATGATGCCGGAAGGACAACTGACTTGTCTTCTTTGCGGTGTCAAGTTGCCCCTTTTTATAGGGCACTTTGCTTTGTTGAAAAGTGATAATCATCTGTTTTATCTTGAATTCTAACCACATCCTTTCTGCAATGGAAATTTTCAACTTGTGTTAACTTTGCATGATCTTGTCTGCTTGTGTTATCTAGTGCAGCCAGCAGCACATTATGTGATCAGTATGTGATTAGTTTCACACAGTCTGTCACCTGAATTTATTCTTCCTCTTCTTCCTTTTTATGTTACTCACTATTCTATTTTTCTACTTTCGGTATTTACGACATTTTCAGCCTCTTGATTTAGTTCATTCTGGGCCCTTTCAGACCTCACATCCTCATTGTGAATATCACTTAGCTACATTAACTACACAGATGCAGCAGCGATATTCATTACTGTGGAAGTCAAAGTTCTGGGTTTTGGTGAACGGTCCACTCAATTAACGCATCTTATTCCCTTCACTCATAATACATTTTTTGCATCTTTTAATCTCTGGATTTTGTTAATTCTGGACCCTTTTGGACCTACTTCTCACTGTTTGTGAAGTTCATAACAATTAGATTTAAACTAGGTGAATTACTGAGTCAGTAACACTTTAGTCAATATCTTTTTGATAATAAAATGAGACGGTAATACTAAGAGATACCAGATAATAAAGATTGCCAGCCGTTTTGGTGAAACAGCCTGCTCAAACCAGTTTTCTGCTTCAGTTTTGAGAGATAATGGCCTCCCAGATGTGCTGAAGTGAAACATAGTTATTACATTAAAATCAGTTAGTCCCATTTGTAGACCAGCAGGGTGTGTGGCTCAGGAGGTTAAGCTGTGGACTTTCAACCCTGGGGTTGGTACCTTGGGTTGGTGATTTCAGCTCCTCCTGTCCACATGTCGAAGTGGCCAAGACACTGAACCCTAAGTTGCTCCCTGTCCCTGATCAAGACAGGACAGGGATGTGCACTGGACTTGGTCCCCGGTCACCATAGAAGGCTGACCACTACTCCAGCTTCCCCTCAGAAGAAGGATGGCCAGATGGGTTAAAAGCAGAGGGTACATTTTACTTTATTTACTATATAAGTGTGTTGATGCAACATGTCTATTATTTAAGTGGCACATAAGCACAGAAATGACCTTGGGAGACGATGCATATTTAATCAATATGCAAAACAATATAAACACTAGCAGGCACTTAAAGTCGTCTAACTATAAAACCAAACTGCAGCAGCAAGTCTCAACAAAGTCCACCGAATAACAGGCTACATACGTCCTTAGTATGTAACTGAATCTGGTGAGCCCCAAGGGCCAAACGCGGCCTCTTCAGTATTCTTGCATGTGGTCTGCAGCTCAGCATGTATAGGAAGTGTCGAGGGCTGCGAGTACTGTGTGTTTGGATTATGGCGCAGCCAGTCAGCCTTGCTGCCTTGCTAATGACAATCAGCCTCAGCTGTACTTTGTGTTTAGTGCTAATGTTAACATGCTAAAATAAGATGGTGGACATGGTAAACAATGTACCTGCTAAATATATCGTTAGCCTTGTCATGTTAGCATGCTGACATTAGCACTTTGCTCAAACCATCGCTGTGCCCTCAGTACAATACTCATGTCCTTTACTGATGATATTACATGGATGGACATGTGTACCAACTTGGACACATTGGAGTGTTATCTGAAGATGTGTGTGACATGGTAGGATGTTGCAGTTTTTAGCTTTACCTACAAGTCACAGGTAGGACATCCAGCTGGGCCATGTTAATGTTTAGAATAAACAACTGACAGATTTAGTAAAGTTTCATATTTCAGATAGTGTAGATGTGCATCCTGTCAGAATCAGCAGCTGTCTGTACTTTCCCTGCACAGACCGTTTGATTTTATCTCCTTACCTCCACAGGCTCATGGTGGGTTAGTTGAGCTGAGGACACTGAGACTGCATCAGGTTGAAGTGTGTACATGGTCAGTACGAGACTGATTGCAGGACTCCTTTCACCCATTTTTCATTGTGCATGTTTGACACTTTTAACCTGAGTACTTTCTTACTCAGTCGAACTTGTTGAGACAGCATGCGGCACAAAATCAGAAAGTGAACGTCTAAAACGATTTCTGACACTCTTCAGATCCCCTCCTCTCATCGTTTGTGGATGCTGCTCAGCCACATCAAGTGAACCATAGCTTTATAAGTGAAAAACACAGACGCAGAACCAATTTTATTTGGTGTGGAACAACTTGACACAGCCCACTGAAACATTTGAATTCTTTGACAAACTAGATGAACCACGGAAACCACAGTTTCCAGATTCATGTTTTATCATCAGTGTTCTCACAGTCAAAGTTGTGAAACTCATGCTGCCGTTAAATTCCTTTCATCATTGATGGACAGCGGACAGTTTAGCATTGTTACTCAGTCTGTTAATGTTTTAGTTGACCAGAATGCAAAATATGTTTAAGTTAAGTGTCATAAAGATCTTATCAAGTGGGCATACCGCAAATATCAACACGTGTACATCGAATAAAATACAATAAAACATACACATACAGAAACCTAGGTAGGAACTTTCAATGATAATAGAACGAAACAAAGGTTTGTTTCATATTTGTATTGTTATTACATTAGGTTATTGCAAATTTGACTTGCTGTACATCAGCTATAGAAAATAAACCAGGAAAGAGTTGCCTTTTAGTCTAGTAGTGAGTTGGATTTTTTGGGGGGACTCTGCTGGGCCTTTTCAATGCAACCAGAAGTTATAGGCCAATGTATAACCCAAACTTGCCCTAAAATGTTTTGTGAATATATCTTGGAAAGATAATTTAACATATATATATTAACTTAAATACCATTTCTGTCTTATGATGAAGAATGTAACCACAGGAAATAAAGTAGAGTATTTGACATTGAAGCTTTATTTTGCATTTCAGATAAAGAGCAAACACTGACACTTAGTTGGACTTAAACTTGGCAGTATTTCCACAGTAATTTTAATAGTAGTAATAATAATTTTATTTATAGGGCACTTCTCAAGCAAAAACCACAAAGTGCTTTCCAGAGAAACGAGGCAAAAGGTGTGTCAGTTGTTAAGAAAAGCCATTCTGTAAGAGTTGTAAGATGAGATTTAAAGGCTGCGACATGTCAGCCGACCTGATGCGAAGTGGAAGGCTGCTCCAGAGCCGAGGAGCCAGTACAATACAATAAAGGTATGCTGAATTGTTACATTTAACAATTATTTTGCTTGAGAATCGTTTTGATCCAGAGAAGGTATTTTGATATATCCGTATAGACATTGGGTAGATTTGGGTAGTCGCACTTTGCACGAGAGTTGAAAGACACAATACCAACTGCCTGCCCACCGCACACCAGAGGACCACCAGAATCTCCCTGCGAGGAGGAAGAAGCTTCATTTATTTGTTCAATTTCTAAGACTAGAAACCAGTTGACATTTTCTTTCAACGGACAGTTTACATACCTTGCAGAATCCTTTCTTTGTTTCATAGCCACCAGCACAGCTAACATTGGCAGGAAGAGTCACATTATACGAACGTGCCCATTCTCTCTTACAGACTTCCAGGTCAACAAATGGCACATCCACCTCTTGCAGCTCATTAGCACCTTCTCCACCAGTTTTTGTGGAACCCCATCCAGCTACACGGCACTTTGCTTTATTTTTAATTTTAATCTCAGTCTTTGGAAGCTGAATCAGTTGTACTCTTTTGTCCAGTCTTGCCTTCGTAGACAGCTGGAGACGCATAAAATCACAAAGTGAAAATCAGAAACTAGCAAGGACCAATTTATAGCATACTTTTCATCCTCCATCAGATCTCAGGTTAATAATAAGAATTGTGTTTGATTGTTTTTGTCTGTCTGTTGAATATCTACTTACTTTGAGGAGCATGATGTCATTCCCAGATGTAACATTCACATAAGATGGGTGGCTGCACTTCTTCACACTATGTCTCATTGTTTTATCATCAACCTTCTTGAGATTGTGGGTGCCAAGAACAACACTTGTAGGATTCCTGAGCGAATGATCATTGAGAGGTTGTCAGTAGTTTTTCTTCAAAACAAATCAAATAAATAAAACTGCAAAGACTGATGCATCATTCTGCAGAATATAAGGTTGCTTTGATTTGATTTCTAACTAAATGAATGAAAGATTGCTGGAAAAGGAAAGTAACTCACCCGCAGTGCGCAGCAGTGACCACAAAGTCTTTTCTGATGAGAAATCCTCCACATACATGTTGACCTCTTTCATTCTGCACCGAGGCCATATACAGCATTAACTTCTCCGGGACATTTTTACCATTTATGATTTCACTCCCAAGTGCTAAAAGGAGAAAGAGGGAAAAGGGATCAGTTAATGTAGCATTTGTAGACGAGATGCTTATGAACCAGATGTGGTAATCTTACCGTTAAGTCCAAGACATGTCAGAAGACAAAAAGGCAGCAGCTTGTGTAGACCATGCATCATGTCGGCAGCAAAGTCAACCTGCTTTTCGGGGGGGAAATGTCAGCCCTTTAATACAGCAGTTTGCTCAGTAAACGACCCCGTGGTTTTCATCTGCTTCAGCTTGACTTCTTTAGCCACATCCTCTGTGCATCGGTGCAACCTTAAATTGTCTTATAATGGTGAGTGCATGTGGTCAGTAAAGGCGCGAGGCATCATGCAGTACCGACATTGTTACAGTAAATATAAAGCCTGTGGTTCTGCTGCCTCAGCAGCCTGACGCACATACTATACGTATATTATGTGATCAGCACGTAATAATATTACAGTCTGTAATATTAACCTTTTTACTCTCTTCTACATTTATTATCATTCAATTAATTGTTCCTTTTGTATCTGTGGCTGTTCTATGTCAGCCTCTGTGTTTTGTTATTTCTGGGAATACTTAGACCCTCCTCTCTCACTGTTTAGATACCACTTAGCTACTTAAGCTTAAATAAACTTTAGTTAGATGGACTGAAGTGAAAAAACAAAATCATTTCTGTTGGGGATCTACTGTTTTGGCTGTAACCTTTGAGCTTTTGTTGGCATTTGTCACTGCAATGTTGCACCAAAAACTAAATGAGTAACATGAACCGCAGATGGAAACTGCGGTTCATGTCTTCTCATCTCAGATTTTCTCACAATTAATGCTCTAAAGTCATGTGGCTGACAGGTAGACGTCTAAAGGAGCATCATGACTCATCTGTCAGTGTTTCACTTGACCATGTGGAACATTTTTGTAATTGACGTGTATTATAAACCGGCTGGGTTACTGTAGGCTGTCCTGAACAAGTACACGGCCCTCTGGTTGTTTATGGAATGGTAAAGAAGTATGTGAAGATGAAGCATCACTCAATGAAATTTATGAATCAGTCATTTGCATGTAATAATCCCCACATAACATGAAGACATGAGAATTCCTTTCAGATTTAAAGCATGGAAGCAGGCAGAAAAGAGCAAACAGATTAAAAATGGCTTGTTCGTGTGGTGGTGATTTGCATGAGAAAATTGCAAATATGTTCCAAAAACTTTCATAAATGTGAAATATTTCAATTATATTTACAGCAATGCAAATACCTTAGGGCAGTGTGTTTGATCTGGTAGTTTTTGATATTGCTGGTGATGTGTACATATGTAACGTGCCAGTTTCGAATGAAATGGGCTAAGCAGCATCCATAAACGAACAGTATTTTAATGACAGATTTAGAGGCTTGCTTGTGTCACAGCCTCCAAATAAAATTCAAACTCTTTTCTTTTTGTATTCCACAATAGTGATCCAGTCATTGTGATGCATTTAACACAGACTAATTTTGAATCCATTTCCCCCACTCTTCTTTTCATTCTTCAACCAGTTTCATTTAGCATCTATGACACTTTCATTCTTTTGGGATATGGTGTCTCTCCTTCTCTCCGTTTATGTGCATACTACTATGTGGCCAGATCAAATGAACTTGGTGTTGCATGAACAGAAGCAACACCATTGTTTCCTGACTGTGGCTCTATGTGATGCTACCCGTAACCCAGACATTTCTTTGAACTTTGTGACAACAGAAAGTTTCCAGTTGCAGACTGCAGGTTCGCAAAGTCACAGTTATGAAACCATAGCTCGTTAATTATTTTTTAATCATTATGTGCAATGTGCAATTTTAACTGTGCATACTGTAGACTTTATGCAAACATATAAACACTAGTTGGAGGTGTTGCACTCAGCACAAGCTTTTAGATGCAGAATCTCTCCGCCCGAAGCAGTCATAGAAGAACAATAGCAGACAGTTACAAGTACTACTTTAAACTTACCCTGAGAGGTTTTATGAATATTTTGTTGGATTAAGAAGCTTTTACATTTGTGTCCACTGATGAAAGGTGTCACAGATGGAAATGCATTTTTCTTTTGGCAGACAAAGCAATACATCCACGATACAATCACATTTTTACACAAACACAATTCAAAACCAACGTGTAACATTGTTACATTTAACAGTTATTTTTCTGGAGAATCTTTTTCACCCAGGGAAGAAACTTTGAAATGTCAGTGTAGATGTTGGGTAAATCTGGGTAGGAACAGTTAAAACCATTGTTAAATGACACAACACCAACTGCCAACTTCCCGCACACCAGAGGGCCACCAGAATCACCCTGTGAGGAAGAAGAAGCTTCGTTTATTTATTCATTAATTAACCCATATTTAATACCCATGTATACCATTTTTTAAGAAAGAACAAAAAAACATACCTGACAGATTCCATTCTTTGTGCCATATCCACCTGCGCAGATAATATTGGCAGGAAGGATATTCCGCCATGCACTCTCACACTTTTCCAGGTTAATGATAGGAACTTCCACCTCTTGTAGATAATTAACAACTTCACCATGGCTTTTTGTGTAACCCCATCCAGCTACGCGGCACTTTTGTTTGTTTTTAAGGTTCAGTGGTTGACTTGGAAGTCGAACTGGCTTAATCAGTACTTTTTTGCCCAGCTGTGCTTTTCTCGACAGCTGGAGACATAAAATAAGAAAGAAAAAGTTCAAAACATGAACCTTTTTCTCCAACAGACTTCAAGATAAGAAATAATTGCTGGAAGAAGGAGCTGGTGATAGTGTCGTGGAGTTTGAGTGTTGTGTTTGTCCGGACCCCTAAATACATCAAACGAGTGCAGGGCACAATATTTGTATCGTGTATTGAGGACATCAAGGGGAAGTATAGCAGTTTATGTTTCATCATCCTCCCAAAATATGAAGCTGTAGGCTACATAAAGCTGAAAACATATGAAATCTAAAAGTGTTTTACTTTATTTACTATGATAAGTGTGTTGATGCAACATGTCTATTATTTAAGTGGCACATAAGCACAGAAATGACCTTGGGACAATGCATATTTAATCAATATGCAAAACAATATAAACACTAGCAGGCACTTAAAGTTGTCTAACTATAAAACCAAACTGCAGCAGCAAGTCTCAACAAAGTCCACCGACTAACAGGCTACATACGTTCGTAGTATGTAACTGAACCTGGTGAGCCCCAAGGCCCAAACGCGGCATCTTCGGTATTCTTAAGCATGTGGTCTGCAGCTCAGCATGTACAGGAAGTGTCGAGGGCTGCGAGTACTGTGTGTTTGGATTATGGCGCAGCCAGTCAGCCTTTCTGCTAATTTGTGGCCTCTCACAGTAACTACAACCAAAACAAACACCTTCGGTCCAACTGACAGTTTCTCCATAGACCACCATTATATAAGAGACTTCTGTGGAACTGCAGGACACCTCGAACTGTAAACAAGCTCAAATTATTACTTCATCATGAATAAAAAAAATTATTTTAATGTAATTATTTGCGTGATGTTAATCAATTATAAAGTTATGGGTGGTGGCTTTTTTGACTTATGAGCTGGTTTGAGCAATTTTCATACAAGTGACTGGGCGACATACATCCATGTTAGGTACGAGAGCTGGTATAAGCAGCAGTCGAGTCAATCAAGTCAGGTCTTATTGCGTAAACAGTATTGATTTGTACCGAACGGTCTCGATCATTAATTTTTTTCTGCCAACGCTAGCTGTGGCTGGTGATTGTTTTTTTTTTTATTGTTGGCTTTGTGATAGGAAGTGGTTGTTGCCCTGAATGGTTCTTTTACCCTCCATGGAAATAGCACGTTCTTTGATAAACTGCACTTTATGGAATGTAATGGAACTTATAGTAAATAATGTGCAAACAATTTGACCGTAAAGATGTCACCATGAGGTTGAATAAATATCTACTTACCTTGAGGAGCATGATGTCATTCCCAGATTTAAGATTCACATAAGATGGGTGTCTGCACCTCTTCACACTGTATCTCATTGTTTTATCATCAACCTTCTTGAGATTGTGGGTGCCAAGAACAACACTTGTAGGATTCCTGCATGAATAGTTATTTAGAAATTGATGGACTTTTTTCAGTTATATTTAGGTGAATCAAAGATTGCTTGAAGAGGAAATGCAACTCACTGTTCGTCACAGTGCGCAGCAGTGACCACAAAGTCTTCGCTGATAAGGAATCCTCCACATATGTGATCTTCTTTGTTCTGCACCGACGCCATGTACAGCATCGACGTCTTCTTGGTCTTTTTACCATTTATGATTTCACTCCCAAGTGCTGAAAAGATAAGAAGAACTATTTAATTAATTAACGTCTCATTTGCGAGCTGGGGAATAATGATCACATTTGGTACTCTTACCATTTCCTCCAAAACATGTCAGAACATGAAAAAGCAACAACATGTGCAGAGTGTCCATCATGGCTTGTGTCTAACGAGATTTGCTGTCAAACACCCCTTTATGCAGGAGTTTAGTCGCTAAGCGAGTCTGTGGTTGTCATCTTTCTCACCTTTGTCACCTTTATCTAGTTACATCCTGTCTTTGTTTGGCTCCACTGTCTGATAGGGATGCGTAGGCATGCAGTACGGCCGTTGTTACAATCATTTTAGCAACTGCTCGTGAGCTTATTTGTTTGAATTTATTCAACATTTGAATTTTCTTTTTGCATCGACCACTTTAAATGTCTTTCAGTCGCTGTATTGTGGAAATCACTTACTGGACTGGAGGAATTTAATAAGTGAAGATAATAGCTTTAGAATCAAGGTTGTTTGCTCTGGATCTACGTTCTAGTTGTGAGTTTTGTTTTGCCTTTGAAAAGAAGATGAGTAACATAAATCACATGCGATAGCATCAGATCACAGTTTTGAGACATGTGCTCTAGTTACATGTCTTTGATCATCATTTGACAGTAGTTTAAAGAAGCATATTACTCAGTTTTTTAATGTTTAAATTGACCAAAAGTGACCATGTCAAGCAGCCTACATCACATTCCAGCAGAGAGGACAAACCAAATACTTATGACCATAAGACGGTGCCACTTCAACAGTTTAAGTCTAAGTTACAGAAACAACCTCAGCCATGCCTTCTGCTTTTCTGCAGTACATTAAAAACCTCCCCTAGTCTAAGCCAAACAATAAGCCTGTCAACTCATTGCTCAACTCCCTGAGAGAAATATCCCTGTATCTGCTGTTACAGTTAGCCTGTTCGTGTAAGGCGTTGTTTTATGGGTTATTGATTGTAGACAAATGTTAATAGGTTAGCAAGTTCTTATATATCTCTTTGCAGTGTGTCTGCTGGAGGTTGTCAGTCCATCAGTAAGCCATGAAGTGCAACATTACATACAGTACATGTTATCTCAGCTGTTGCTGTTACTTTGGTTACTACTTCATGATTTCCAGCAGAGAGTGCCAGAGTTCATAGCAAGACTTTAGAACTTGCTCTCCTTTTTGACCGTCAGAGGGTGCTGCTTCTCCGTGAGTGCAAATCTAATGTGAAGTCACAAATTGACCTGTCTGTGGTCCATTAAGGTCAACTTATTTTAAGCAAAACAGTGAGCATTTTATCCCACTACAAACATATCGTGTCTCACAGTTTGTGACCTTGAGACTGTATATTACGTTGGACAGTGATATATGAAAAGAAGCCATCCACGTGTGGACTGTACCCCAATTAGAAATGAGACATTTGTATGTTATAATTCTCAGATTACAAGAAGGTTTGGGTTTAAAAGAGTGCTTAAAATCTAAACTGATAACCAGCAACAATAAACTCGAGAATCCTCCTGGTTTATGGATGAAACACAAGACCTCAGAGCGTCAGAGCCAGATCAATTTGAGTTCTCCCAGCTGCAGCCACTGAGTCTGGTGCTGAGGCTGGGGGTGTGCAGGACACGAGAGGAGAAATCACTGCATGCTTGTAGAGAGCTACTGCATTGTTTTGTTTTATTAGTGGTCACGTTTTGTTTTAATGTAAATTTCAGTAGCCTTGAGATTAATCTTTGGACCTTGTACTTACGAGCTGCTCTGTCACATTGGATAATTACATACAAGGTTAAAAAACAATTTTTTTAGAGGCACTGTGTCACTATCATGTGTTTTCAAAAATTCATATAATTCAGTTTGGCCTGCAGTTGAACCTCACAGCTTGTCCAGACACAGTTGTCTTGCTAGAATGTTTTCATTCTATATCTCACTGTTACTGTTCCACAGTCTGTCTACATATGCGTCTATGGTACAGAACAAAATAAACATTATATGCAGCTTGTTTTCTAAGCCCTAGTTTTAGCCAGGATTTGAGTGGAAGATTGTTCCCTTCTGTTGGAGTGGATGTAACGTCCTTGTGTTTTCCAGCCAGTGTCAAGTTCTTTTTCCTGCCACACGATGACAGAGCTTGACAGAGGAAACTGATATTTGCACATTTTGCTAATTGTCTGATACAGCCCACCGCTTTTAATCCAATAAAAACCTTCTCACCTGCTTTATTTCAAACCACCTTACAGGCAAAAAAAGGCAGATTTTGACACTGTGCATGACAATTTTCGCTTTTAAGGAAGAACGCACACCTGTTAAACTTCGAAGCTAAAAGAAAAACTGCAGTGTTGAAAACATATCATCATGCATGCAGTGACAAAACACAGAGTCTGTCTGGTTTCACTGGTATGAAGAATTACTTCACACAGCGGGGCTTGAGGGGCAGGGTGGATAGGCCTTAGCACAGCTGAAACATTGCATGAAGCGGCACTGACTTTGGTCTTTTCCAGTCACTTACAGCCAAAGACAACCTCATGATGTTGACTGGGACATTGGCCAACATGTGGCTGGCCTGCCTCAGCTGGCCAAACTATATAGGAGATGGTCTGTGCCCCTTTAGGCTGCCACCACCTTTTCAGTGATCTTCTTCTTATATTCTTCGATTTCATCTTTTTATTGCTTTATGTATATTCTGATTGTATTCCTATATTTGCTGGTCACAGGAGTAGTGCAACCTTTATGCTCTCGTGTGAGTAAAAATGTATCCAGAGCCACTAAACATTGTTCACAGCAGTGTGACTAGCTGGCATGACCTGCATTTGAGGTAGGTCTCTACAGAGCATGTGCAAGCGAGTTTACTCTCCCTCCTGTAATGGCTTAGTGACACACAGAAGCAACATTGTCTGTGTGGAAAAATTGCTCAATCGTAGCACGACAATCAGTAGCTACTTTAAATAAAGAGACTAAGTTAAAACTACACCCACCGTTAAATCATGGTAAACAGAAAATAAATATCCCAGTTCAGACATATAGCAGCAATGTAAAACAACTGCAACTTTATAGTAAGCATGGTGTTTAGCCGTTTACATCAAACTTCAGTTATGTGTTAGTTAGTGAGTCTTTAGAGGTGCTGGTAGGTGTGTTATCTTTTTTTTTTACATTTGCACACAACCAGACTAGCTGTTCCTCCCTCTTTCCAGTCTTTATGCTAAGATAACAATCTGCTGGGTCTAGTTTAACATTTGCTGTCCAAAAGTCGTATCAATCTTCTCATCTAACTCTCGTCACAAAAGCGAATAATCTATTATTGTATTAGTCGTTCTACTCTTTTAAATTGCATTTTTCTGGGACCAGGTTTTGTGCTGCAGCCATAAAGTTGAAAATGTTTTTGACACCTGTGCCACCAATATAACAAGTGAGTCTAATCTACACACTATCTGCACAAGTAGTCCACCTTTTCTGACACAGTACATAGCTTGCTAACTCTTTCCTGTTTGTCCACCCATTTTAGATTACACTCATTTACTCTCTTTGCTTTTGCTCTCATCCATTGTGATTCACACAGTCATCTCCCTGTCCATCTCTTCACCTTGTCCCCCAGTGTCTGGCACGACTCCAGGCATCCAGAGAATGCCTGACATGGGGTTTGGCCGGTCGGCACCACATACCTGCTCTGTGGCATGGCAGGGCTTTAGGGGAAATGTGGCGCATGTGCCACTCAGCAGCCCTGTCTAATGTCCAGTAAGTGGCTTCAGACATGAACACTAATCCACTCAGTGATGAGAAGGCCTCAGTCTGATGGCTCTGCTGCAGGCTGCCAAGACTGTCCGAGCACACTCTCAGGTTCAGACAGAGCACAATGGGGACAAACTCTGGGCTTCAAAGGGAATCACTGCAACTTTAATGAAATTGAATTTCCTTTGCAGGTATTTGACTGTGATGAATCAATTTGTTTGTGCTTTTCCTCTCTCTTCTGAAATATTTATTTTCGAAAGGAGACACAGGACAGTGAAACAGAAGACATATGAAAAGACAGCATGTGAATAAGATAGCTTTGGAACAGTTAGAAGGCCAGTGTTTTTATTTTTGACAGAGCAAGGCTAAGTGGTGACAATCATCTCATTAAGTTAGCAAACGTTTAACCTCATTAACCCCGATGTGTCGTTTTCATTCACCCAAAAGTAGCTCCAAAGATAGAAAAAAGATCCATTTTACACTGGATTCATGACTGTGCCATTACATCAAGGGGAAGTCTAGATATTGTTTGCAACATACATTTCTAAAGGTGAATTTAGACAGGGAGCAAAACTACAATTTGCCACTTCATTTGCGCAATGCAACCACTGGACCATTTGTGTAGTGCATGTTTATTCGCGCCCAAACAGCCAACGTACTCAAATAGTACAGGAGTTAGAAAGCTAATTAGAAATGAGCGGACCGAGTGTGGTTTGTTCGTTCATGGGAGTGTGCTTATGTGTGTGTTTGTGTTGAGGTCTGTCCTTTTTCTTCTCTTCTGTTTATGTTTTTAAAGCAGATTCATGAAGCTGTAGCCGTTGAAACATTTTCAACTTGTGAGGACTTGTCTTTGCCTCAGTTTGCGCCATACCGGGGGGAATATGCGTCTATTCCTTCCCGCTTGCGTCTTTTTATTGGCCTTGTATGCACTCATGCCGCCTCTAAAATTCACCTGACTGAACCTCTGACTGAACACAAGGTAAATGGTAAATGGTAAATGGACTCTTTCTTATATAGCGCTTTATAGGTAACGATGCACTCACTTGTGTCCAGAAGGTTTGAAATTTGAAGTCTCACATAAAGACAAGACTGTCATGCTATGACTGTGTTAAACATTTTGAGAGAAACATTGTAATGTTTCACATCACTAAGTAAATCAAATGTCAAATGTTTAGATCTGTGTAGCTGTGTGAACATAAAAGCTACAACAAATCCTCTACAAAAAAAGGAAAACTACAAACTCTAATTTTTGCAGCACTTATCAATGAAATGAGAATTCAGACAAAATCCTGAATAGGTTCTGTATTCTCGTGAATGTGGTCATAAACATAGTGTATACCTGATAGCCATACACACACATGCTCGCAAACTCGCACACACTCATCCGTCGTCCACCCTTTAGTCCATCTATTCAGCATTATAACTTGGGCTGTTTTTGTAACAAAACAAGGCCTAATCCTAAATTCAGGGAGCTGTGAATGTGCCTCAACAAATGGCAGACAAATGAGAAGGATTAGCGAGGGCCTGTGAAAGAGTGAAAGGTTTGCCATTGATCTACGGTGGTCCTGTTCTCTTTCAGGGCCACTCGGTTTGAAAACCCCACTGAGTAAGAGCATACAGGGCCACTCCAGAGCCCCCTAGGCCACCGAGAGACACACAACAGCCACAATTAGTCTCAGGAGCTGTAATGGCAATTCAATAAGCGCTTTAAAATTGTGCCTTAGTCCGTCTGCCACCCCCAACCCCTCCCATCCCTCCCATTTTCGTCTACATACATAAGATTGGTATTATGAGTGGCGAGGGGCTCTTTTTTCTCTCCCACCCACCACAGTTCTTTTCAGTCACTGTGAGAGAAAATGACCACACAGGGTTTCAAAGGTTCCAGAGGCTGCAGTTTGTTGTCGCTGAAGCAGCATGACTTGTGCCCCTGTAGATTTTGACTAAGGCCCTCAAAATGGGCTTCTATTATTACTTTTTTCTGTCACTCAGCTGCAAATTAATTTCAAATCAGTCAAAGTAACCTTCTCTATAAACACTATTTTTACTGGGTCATGCGGAATACCTTCATCCAAGCAATATTTTCATGGATGGGCCGATGTGAAGACGTACTGTACCTCATGATGTTTTAAGTGTGCAGACATTTCCATCAAGTTCATATTGTGAAGAGGCCTTTGCAGAAGCATAAAGACATGAGCTGCAGTGTGGCCTACCAGGTGCTATCTACACTTTAGCATCAACATCATTGCATGACTCACTGCTTACATCGATCAGATCAAACACAGCCCAAACACCTGTTCTCCTGACATCAGCACATCATGGCAGAGGAGGAGCTGAGGATGTCTTCTGGATGGCTGTCATTTCCATTCTACTGGGCTCTCTTTGGGACATTCCTCGTTGATTTTGCACAGTGTTAAGGGTTTTCCCTTTGCTTCATGATCAAAGGCCAAAGCTTTTGATCAGGACTTCCAAAGGATCCCTCTTGTTTTGCTGGCGAGCACACTGACAGGACAGTGGTGGAGCAATGATAATTACAGCTCCCATTTGGTGTCCCTGAAACTGGCACCAACGGCCAGTCGCACCCTCAGGCCAAGAAGAAAGGAGAGATTCTTGGACGGTTAAAAGAGGAGAGCGGCGAGGAAGAGGAGAAAAGATGGAGGACACACTGACAAAGAGGCGAGTCAGTGCAAGAGAACATGCAGAAACTGGGTTACTTTGTGGCATGTTTTAGTGTGTCTGTGCCAGCTGAGGGCTGGATAACGATCATATGTTCAGAGACACCTTATAACAAGAAAGCAAAAAACCTGAAATATATATCATATATATTTTGTCTGTTGTGTAAAGATTATTAATAAAACTGGGAAATATGCTAATGCGGTGTGGGGTGAGAAGGTTGATACCACTCTGAAGTCTGGATAAGTGTGAAGCAGCTGGCTGACTTAGCTTAGCACAAAGACTGGAAACACAGGGAAACTGCTAGCTTGCTAGTCTGAGTGAAAATGACAATTCACCATTTTAGGGGGGTTTGTGTGCCATACTATTTCTTGGTTGGGACCAGTGACTTCTTGGAGTCTCCACTGGTTGCCATGAAACTGGTCGTTTTTATACTTCAGTATTTGTATGGTTGCAACAAATGAGATACATTTTAATTAGTGAGAGGCATTGGAGGCTGACTTTGTTACTTTTGGACAGACCCAGGCTCGCTGTGTCCCCCTATTTCCAGTCTTTGTGCTAAGCTAAGTTAGCCAGCTCCTGGTGGTAGCATCACATGCAGCGTTTTTTTTTCCTTTAAATGAAATGGCTTTTTTTTTTACAGTTTACATTTAAAACTTTAACAAATGGAGTTATTATTAAGAATTATTAACAGTCTTTAGTTTTCAAAATGTTACAATCCCTCAAGGGTGCACAGCTGAGGACAAAGACATTTGCATGGCAACAGTACTGCCAGACCCCCCATACTGATATTTGTGTGCTGCACCCAGACCTTTGGAGCTGAACTACAGTGTGACTTCACGCCATTCTGACCAGACATGTACCCCGTCACAGTAATCTCACATTATGACAGGCTGAAAGGTTGGCCTTTATTCACCCCAAGCAGCCACTATTCATCCCTGACTCTCCTTTCTGTTCGCTGAAAAGAGCGAGTGGCCTCCTGTGCCACTGGAGGGCTCATCTGTGTGTAAATGACCTTGATGCTCAGTTGCATAGTTCATAACCACAGACCTTTCATCAGACACGGGGAGGTCCTCCACATCAACGCCTCTCCTGCTGTGAGTTTTGTCATGATTATGATGAGGAGGGGGATTATGTCAGAGAGCTCTGATGGAGATGTTACCAACACTTAACAATCAGTGCCACACACAAGACAAGATTAAAATGCCATTTTTTTTTTTGCACTTGATGGTTTCAAAAGCCTTGCTAGCATAGGGGAGTGAGTCATGACTCATGATCTATCCACATTTTTTATTGAAGTTTACCAAACTCAGCATGGACCAAGGCACTCAAATGATTTTACTTTACTGAAATGACTCTACAGACTATTTGTTCTGAAACGTTGGCCTTACGTATATACAACCTACTATTACTGGCCTATAGCTGAACGCGGTTTATGATAAGTGGATCACAAATGTACCAACATCCAGTAGTAATACCATACAAAATGAGCTGAATATGGACTTAAATATGATCATGTTTTCCCCTTCTTTTTAAAACAGTATGACTACATTTCCGACACAAGAAGTCAACAATAACAGTAAACATCAGCTTCAAACAGCTAAAGAGTACAAAATGGTTTAAATATATTAAATGTTCTATTAGCAACCACCGTGTTGTTGGGAAAATGTTAGCAAGACTTGACAGAGAGGCAGTATGTAATAACAATTTACTACGGTGTACAAAATGAATGAGGTTTCTGCTAGTGACATCTGATGTACCTATGGCTGCTATAATACTGATACTCATTTCTAATCTATTAGCTGTGGGCTGTTGACTGGGAGAAGCAGTCTGACAGAGGCATGCACAAACGTACTAAGGATATGTCAGAAAATCCACCATGTTATCCCAGCAGTTAGCTTTGTTTCTGTTGTGTTCATGTCATGTGTAGACATATACGCTACAGTTTATCAATGTGTTTGAGTCAGAGATTCTCATCCCATCTGTACAGTTTGGGTTCCAATCAGTGTCTCTTATCCAGTAGTGCCAGTACAGTATATTTCAAGCAACAGTGAAGATGTGAGACTTGCAGCAGGGCCATAGCCAAGTCACCCCAATTTTTCAGTAATTATTTGGATTTCTTATGTTGCGTTTATTCTGTTAACTCTAATTATATTAAGCCCTCACGACTTTGCTCCACATATTTGAGATGCTGGTGGAGGAATTGTAGTTCTTTTGTATTCATTTATGTGTTGGCCTAAAAGCAGTCAGATTTAGCCTTACGTAAAAATAGCACACGTGAAAGGTGACATGTAAAATGTCCATATGAATTCAATGAAATGCTGTTTGACATGTCATAAAACGTGTGCCGGTATGGGAATTTAACCTATGTTAACCAGATTGCACATGTAATATTAAATGTAGATATTTCTTTTTTACATATAATGTAATACGTTTTACATGTGAGACACCTGAAAATCAATGTGGGAATTTATCATATGTGAAATGGTGTTCCACATGTGATGAAGATGAGAAATATATTCACATTTGCTTTTTTGTAAGGCTAAACATGCAATATTAAGTCTAAAAAGGCTGGAATCAGCCTATCAACTATGCACATAAGAGTGTGACTTACCCCCCTCAAAGGCCCCCCAAATTGTCCTCAATGGTAGCTACGGCCCTGATTTGTAGCTATTTCAAAACTGACAATGTTTTCAAAGTTTTCATCAGTTTTTCTTTGCTAGATGCATCTGCCCTTATTTGATTGTGCATAAAATAGACTTAATAAAAAACCAAAGAGCAACATTTTGTTGTTTCCTAGCGTTGTTGTCGCTTTTCAGTCCTCTTGCAGTCTCTTAAAGTCACCCAGACACTGCTTTACATGCAGTTCAGACACACAGACGCAGACAGATGCCTGAAGATAGTATAATTCTAGTGTATTGGACTGTATTACTGAACATCAATAGGAAATGGAGAAAATAACTTAAAAGTACATATTACACTAACTCTACAAATGTTACAGACCTCAACAAATGTACATTTATGTGACAGGATGTTGGAATAATAAAAATAAAGATTGCCATCACGGCTAGATCAACACTAGTGTGGGGAGGCAGGTGAGCCAGTTGCCGGTCAGAGTTCAGACTTGGGCAGCTAGGAAGGGAGCATGGGCAGGAAATGAGTAGATGGGTGCCTTCGTCGAGCCTTGTGACCTCGCCGAGGTTTCCCCCGCCCATTCAAGGAGACAAACATCTGCCTGCCGCCGTGCTTCCAGCGGAGGGAGGCGTACGTGTTGTAGCCGTTCTCCTCAATGCGCTCCTTGAACTTGCAGCTTGGGTTGTACTTCACCTGTGATCAGAATAAGGCAGGCAGAGAGGTTAAGGAGGTTATACAAGATGGGTCTTCAACTAACGTCTGACTGCTATATTAGTACTATATTCGGCCAGCTTCCAAGAAGTGCACAAAGGTCAATGTCTGTTATTGCAGAAAAAGATTTTCCAGGTGTTTGAAGTAGAGTTTTACATCACAAAATGTAGCTGGTTTTCCTTTATGAGGACAAAATGTAAGTTTTTAGCATAGAATTAAAGGGTTGATTTACCCAAATCATCATTTCCTCACCCATCCCTCACCCCTGATGGTGGCTAGTCATGCAGATAGTTTGGGGAGGTTTGAGATTTCCACCTTTGAAACTTCTTTTCTATCAACCCAGTGCAGTTTATGTCAACAGAATTTAATTTGTGCTGCTCAAAGCATTGAAAAATGACAATAAAACCCCACTCTTTCCAGAAACAGGGTTCTGGTTAATCCACAGGCCTCACAGTTAAGTTTTCAGTGGGACCGATCTCTGAAAACTGATCACATCAATTGATTACGATGAGGCCTGTGTAATATCCTGAGCAACTGGGACATTGTTACTGGAAAGAAATGTTGTGGATGTCATTTTTTAATGGTTTCAGTAGCTCAAAACCCCAAAGTGCCTCATAACACCACATGTCAAACGAAAAATAGAGAGAACAATTAGGCTGAACGGACCCCTTAATGTGTTGTTGTTAATACAAAAAAGATACCTATCAAAATCATCTCTTTTCTGATTGGCTTTTTTAATTCAAGGTACGAGCTTTGTCGACAGTTGTATTGACTTGTGAAGGTTACAGTCAGCAAAGCCACTTTTCCATGGGTGGTTACCACTTCTTATCAGTTAGTCAAAGAGTCTTGAAAAATAATGTAGTGACAAGAGGTTCTGCTGCATTCCCTTTTCCAGATGGTTATCGTGCCGCCATAATGACGCCCAGTCTGTGATTCCATCAGGATAGTGTGAGCCTGGTGTGATTCACCTGCATTTTTGTTATGGGAGGTTCCAGAGTTTAGGTCTATGGCCCTTTAGGTCTATTTATGTCCCGTTCACTGTGTTGCGTTATTGAAGGCACTTGTCTTATCACTGCTGCTGACTGATTTCTCACCCCTGATTTCTCCTTTTCCCAAGATGTAAATACATGAGCTAGACACCACACACCTCAGGTCTGATGTGCGGCTGATTTCAACAAAAAGAGGTGATTACTTTTGAAAGCTTGTGAGACAACAATTGGCAGACGGCACGCAAAGACTTTTAAAGGAGCCCAGCTGGCTCTTTGTCACTGCTGGTTGGGTGTCTTTAGACTACTATCTATTTTGACAGTGGAACAAGCCAACTCAGGCTGCAGGTATCATAAACCGTGGCCCAGGTATACATCCATGATTAATTGTAACACTCTGACCTTTTCTGGACTTTACAGCAGAAGACGTCTGACATTTCCCTTCACTTTAGCAGAATCAAACATGTTTGGGAAGGCACTCATTTGGGACCCATATACATATATACCTCCCCTACCCACACCACCCTCCTCCTCTTCCCAGCCCTCCCATCTTGACCTCCAGAAACAATGTTGCCAGGTTGTATACGCACCGATCCAAAGAGCGTGCCTTTCTTGGACATAGCTAAGTACAGCCCGGTGCTGACAGATTTGATGGCAACAACTCCCACACTGACAGATCGGATTTCCATCAGGCCTGGAAAATAAAAGAGGGAACAAGAGTCTGGGTTAGAAACATCTAGCTCTCAGAGTTTCCCCATCAAAAGCCACTCTATCATTAGCGATTAGGATACCAGACAGCCATATGCTCTGGGGAGAGAGCCCAAGACAAGAGACAAAAACACACACACATACACACACATGCACAGGACATGCACAATGGCCTGAGAGAGCTCCCTTTGTGAGAAGACCAGACAAGCTCATGGCATTTAGAGAAACAGGTTAAAGTTTGACCATATCAGAAAAGGTGGGGAAAAAAACAATAATCATTTTCTTAATTAAACAACTTTACCTATGCAGCTCAGTCTCAGACCACATCCTGAACTACATAAGATTTGAAAACACACATATACAGTGTCTGAGCCTGCACAATGTCATTTTGCCTCGCTGCTTGCATCCATTCAAGCCTCCTGACTCCAGATGTGACACTGAGTCCTGATGATGCCCAGTGTTGTTTACTGAGGGACCTAAAACCCGTGTCTGATGGCCACTTAAGCAGCCTCTCCAACTCACTTCATACCATGAAAAAGCTGGCAAGCTTGTGGGCTAATTGTTTCCTCTGGGCACTGATTTAAACAACTCCCATGTGGCTCACTCTGATCTGGTTTTTGTCTGCATACAAAAATAAAGGCACACACCCATTGTCATGGCTACGACAGGGAGATGTTTTGGAGATGGCCTGAGGGCTTACCACAGGGCCCTGAATAGCAGCTAATTGCTGGAGATGAAGCTCTCTTTTGGATTACATTTTTTCTTGCTTATTTTTTTCCCACTTACACCTTCAAAAGCACCATGATGTCGTCTGCTATCTGATCAGAGGACAAAATCTTCTTTTTACACCCCTGAAAACCAAGTCTGTGTAGTGAAAACACGTAATGTTGTTGCTCAAAGGCTAGGCACTGCTGAATATTTGAGAAAAGGGATTGTTGTCTTTGGACAGACGCTGTAAACATAGCACCAGATCAAGGTGCTGAAGGACAGGGTGACCCAAAGCTGGTAGGAAATGAAGGCGTCATAAAAGCAGCAGTGGGCCACTGGCCACCCAACTGACCAACCCCCAGCTGCTTTGGTACAACTGCAAGTCTTGTACGGGGCAGTGACTGAGTTCCTGACCAGTCTCGCTGGTTAAACCCATCCAGCAATGAAAATAAACGCTCACAGCGGGGCTTTTGCAGGTGCCAGTCCTGCAGCACTGCAGATTTTTCTACCTATTTATTTGTGCAAATCCACATTTTGTTTGGAAAGAACGGTACAGCTGAACTTGGCGCAAAGGCTCGACTTAATATGTTTTTAGATTAAATAATGAGTTACAGATTTTCTTTAGACCAGGCTTTAAAGGATAGGTTCACATTCGTACAAGACTATCTTAACACACCACAAGTCCTCCAAATTAAACCGCAAAAGATGTTGTTTGTCCGTGCCCGCTAGCTCGACACATAGAAGTGGTCGCTTATCTAATAGGAAGGATGACGTCGTTTGTGCGTTTGTCTGTGCCTTCGAAAACAAATCACTTTTTAAAAATAAATCAGTTTCGTAATGTGACACTGTGATGGTTAAGATTTGGTAACATTTAGGAAAAGAACATGGTTCAGGTCCAAAATAAGTACATAGTTAAGGTTACAGAAGCATTGTGGTTTGGGTTAAAATGACCACTTTGCTAAGGTTATGGGGGATTCGTCGTCATGGTTACAATAACACTAGTTTAACAGGAAGCAGGTTACCAACATCGTTTTGTTGACCCATTCCTTCATCCCTGACCTTCTCCCTACGCAGCAATATCACCTGACTTCCTCCTTTACGCCGTCATTATTACTACAGCCACTAGAGGGCTTTGTCACTTGAATTCTGACATGACTGATGTTTTCTTTCTCTTTCTTCCTGGGAAGACTGTCTCAATACAAGATTCAGATGCCTATATGAGCCCATATGAGGTTTTGGTTTGCTGTAATTGTACCTCCCATCTATACTGGCCATCAACAGATCCCTAACTTAACGTGAAGAGATGGGGGACAAAATACACAGTCCTCACTCTGTGTCTCTTTATGTTTCCTTTGACAATGTTTCCTTGTTGAACTAGTGGACTAGTGGTAAGAAAAAGAGGGAACTTGGTAGTAAAAAGAGTGCTGAAGCCTCAAATTAGTTTCAGCTCAACTTTAGAATGCATTTTTATACTGAATGAGGACTTTGGATTTTGTCTCCCATCACACTGAAATCATGTTTACAGCCAGTATGCACAGGAACAATAATTACAGCGACCACACATTGTTTCAATGTACATATGGGCATGTGAGTATTCAAAACAGACTTGAAAAATGTGAAAGTATCCTTTAAAATGTTGTGAAAACCTTCATCATCTGTGTCTAATATCGTACAGATGACACCATCAGACATAATCTCATATTCTAATAGTGCACAAAGATGTTGCTATTTCGTCTCTACAGGGCGGCTGTTGCTGGTTTCAAAGAGCAGAGTCTGAAGGGCTCTAAAACACACATCTGCTGCCTCGCTCATTCTTAACACGCAACTATCTCAAACTTTTTTTTTGTTCTCCCTCCAGCTCTGAACATCACCAGTCGTGCTTAACAAGTGAGGTCACCTACTTTGGGCACGAACACAAAGAAGTACAAAGAGTAAAAAAGGGGGAAAGAAAAGACGAGGAAGGTAAACAAACACACACTCCTGTTGAGTGTCTTTCTTCTCTGACAGGGCCGTGTAAATGAAGCGCGCTCTCTCTCTCTTCGCTGGCCACAGCTGCAGGGAAGGAGGGAACGCCTCAGACAAGTCCATCCAGGTATGAGCCCAGCTGCGCCCCCATCACGCCTGCACTGCCTCTGATCCTCCGAGGAAACATTAACACTGATGGCAGCCTCCGCTTTACGAGCTGTGTTTACCAACGCCGGGTGTGCTACGGTATCACCTGGAGCGTGCAAGGGACTCATAACCAATTAGCTGAGGCCCGGCTGGTGATTGGAGCGCTGCAAGGATTTATGGGGGATTAGTCCAGGCCACTGAAAACTGCTGGTGCCTGAAAGTGGTGCCAGCAGTAATTGCCGTTATTTGCTAGTTTGAGTTCCAGGCACAGTAGGTGTGTTGGAAGGATGTTTGTCACATCTGACACATTGCAAGGAGTTGGCTGTGAACAGTAAAATCCCAGGTTTTAAGTGGTAAGAAAAAAACACATATATTTAGTACTGGTACATGGACTTAAGTAAATCTGATGTAAGAGTTGTTAATGTACTTTTAAAAATAAACATCGTGAGGAGTCTACTGGCTAATATCTGTAGCGATAGCGTTTCTGTGAGGCACTTCAACAAAACTCATGTCTATAGATGTTAAATATTCGGTCTCATTACATTCTCAATGCCCTTACATGGCATTTCATTCATTCATGCTGGTGTAGCAGCCAGCAGACACAAAAGATCTGAGCACATGAAATGGGGACTTCACATTTGTCGAGCGGAATCACTTGGGCTCTGGACGCTTGACCACACATGTATAAAGACCAGTTAGATCCATATAACTCACAGTCCCCGCTTTTGAAAAGTCACTCCATTGTGTTCAAAGCCTGAGAAATCAGAGTCAGGTATTTCAAGCTATTAGTTGGTTTTCCTAACTGATGAAAATCCAAAAGGTCATTTTACTGGAAGGAAGGCTACATGCTGGGTTCAGCCTTCCGAAGATGAAGACGTGTGCTGTAATATTATAGTTTTCTGGAAGTATGCATTATTGACTGAAACAGTTACATTTTTTTAAAAGTATTTTTTAGGAGTTGTCCAGAGATTTCATTAATGGCAGTTTTTGTGAAATCCTAAAACAATTTATTTGTGTCAAAACTGGATAATCATGACTTTTAGCCCCCCTGCAAACTAACATAAATTTAGGGTGGACAAATCTCTGAATACATCTAACATTTTGAAACACAATGTGTGGGGTAATCCTGTCTTTAATAAACCCTGTTTTTTAAATGTGGTGTGGCGTCAATTGTTAAGAAATGTTATCTACACAAACGGGCAGGAGTATGTAGTTTTCTCTAATACAAGTATCCTTATTCTAGTGTATTTTGTGAACCATTTTCATTGAAGAAATGTTTCGCGTCTTTTGAACAATTCCACAATTAGAAAGAACAGAGAGAAATAATGGAGACAAATTAACTCTTTGTTCCTGAGTTGCATTGGAAGCTGAAGGTCACTCCTGCTCCGTGTTCTGCCGAGCAAGTATCAACTGATGGCCCCATTGAGCTCATGAAAACGGTGCTTTTGGCTTCCCACTTGCAATTGGCAAGATCTCTTAACCTTTGACATGTTTTGGCTGGGACTGTCAATAAGCTCAAGCGGCCATTACAAGCAAATCCTGCACTATACATGTCTAGTCAACTGTGGACTTGCCATTTATTTCTCCTCTATGGGATTTTTACAAGCATAAAAAAAAGTCTTTTACCCAGTCTTTTTTTTTCTTTACTCTTTCTTTTCTTTCCGTCCCCCATTTTTTGGACGTTAGCCCATCGTCAGATCATTCAAGCCTTTTCTGACTTTGAAAAAAAAAAAAAAGGCAGAAAGGAAAGAGAGAGACACTCTCACGGGGTTCCCTTTTGTCAGACTCATGGTATGGGGGAGGAGGAGGGGGCAAGTACACGGTGCCAGTGCTGGTTATAAGATGGGGGTTTTGGGGGTGGGGGGCTGGCGCTTCCAATGGCTGCCCCCCCCTAATAAGTCTTTGTTACTCACCTGAGAGGTGAAGAGCTAGACAAGATCTTATTAATGACCAAGCATTCTGAATGGGGCTCTGCAAAGTGTGGCAAAATGGTTCCTTTCATCACAAATTTAAAGCAGAAACGAGTGAAAGACTGAGCAAAGAGTGAGAAAAAGAGATTTTTCTGCTCCTTTCCTCCTGTCTTCTTTTTGTTCATTTTCCCAGGTCTTTAATTTCTTGGGTTGCCCCCTTGAGCAGCCCTCCATGGCTCAGTGCTCGACCAGAGTAGAGCCTGGGAATCTCGGAGTTCCCGCTGTGCTCCTGCTCTTGATTGACATACCTTTTCAATTATTTCACAGTTTGCTTGCTTTTTAAACGAAGAGGGCCCTGTTGTTTTTTTCCTTCTGCCCTCCTTTTCAAAACACAAGCTTTTCATGTCGGGTCTGGGCTACCGGGCCTAATGGCTGTGACCAGCACCTTTGATCTGCCATGACCCCCTCGAAGGGTCTGGTACTGGGCGAAGGAGCCGCCTGTGTGTATCAGCACAGACAAAGGCTGCATCACTCACTATTGCTTTAAACACCTTGAGAGATTACCATGAGAACAGGCGCTCTTTTGGGGCCATCACAGGTGGTATGATATGGAAACTTGGACATTAACCCTTGAATGTACAGTAAAATAACAACCACTGATTAGCAAGGACTCGTGGAGAAATGTGGTTTTGTTTGAGAGAAATGTGTAACCTGCACACAATTAGTATTCTAGTAAATGTATGCAACGTTGGCTCGTGGACACCTTTGGCACAATTAGAATTTTTTCAAAGTTCAAGAACTACTGAGCTGTATGTGGCAAAAAAGATGTTACACTCCACAGACAAATAAATGACATAGAAGCTACTTTCAGTAATTCCTTTCTGGATTATGTTGCTTGCACATTGCTATTAGCTAACCTGTCATTCATTTGATATGCTTTCAAATACAGATTACATGTGGCACAGTTGCATTGTCTCACCAATAAAAACCTACATCATAGATAGTCCTTCATCTTTCTTTTCTAGTCCCACTCAAATCGTCAGTATGCTTCAAATACAGTTCTTGTCGGATCATCAATTCTCTCTGATGATGGAATTTGGGGGAGGCTGCGTCAATCCGACAGTCACATGAAATTTACGCGATGATTGGCCAGGTGTGTGGAGGTGTGAAAGTAGGATGGGTTTGGGAACTTCTTTTATAGAGTGCTCCCACACAAATTCAGTTAAATTTAAAAATGCATCACATATCACTAAATGCATGTCCCCACTAAAATGCAGTTTTTCTCACCCCAAAATGGAGCAAAAGTGGTCTCCAGAGGGGGTGAATCTTAAAACACCAGCTTGGTGTCTCAGAGTGTACGGGAAAAAACTGAGTTTTTGCAAAACGGTGATCGGGAGCTGTGTGGCAGCAAAGTTAAGACCTTCGCTGACTCTACCTTTCTCTGTGATCGTTATGTCAATATAGCCAAAAAACACTGCACAGCTGTGGTCATTAACCTGCATTTATGTTGATTTTGGCAGATGGCATTGTAATCATATAATAACTAAAATGAGGACAAAGAGGCTCTCAGAACTATTTTCTATACTAGAGGGGTTTCACTGCTGCAGTCTCTTTGTTCATTCTTTACACACCTACTTTCACTCTTCATGAGTACAACTGAGTGTAATGCTGTGACTGTTCAAAAGTGTGCACTGTTATCCCAATTAGTACAATTCCTTGTGTTAAGACTAGAATAACATGCAAACAAAACCGAGTTCTTGGAGAGAAATTGTGGTGGCTGTGATGGCAGGGTTTTACCCCATTGGTACGATCCAGTTCGATTATAGCATTCTGAGGCCTTTAAGTTCATACAAGACAGCCAAGATAGATTCATAACAAATGTTTGATATTAACATAAATGTCTCATATAAAAGTGGCACAAACCAAAAACGTCAGTTGTCATGTGACTTTCCTGAATATGCTGCCATTAAAAAGAGACTTTCAAAGTTTCACTTTTTCACACAAAATCTGATTTTGGCCAGTTTTACCTGCAGCCAAAGAAACACCAGCAATAGGTGTACACCACCCTTACATTACGTAACCCATAAAGCACAATCGTGATCAAACTGATCAAATCCAGGGCAAGGATCACTGCTTCTGTGTCAATGGCTCTGCGGACTCACAGGGAGCATGATCAGGGCTCTGCCTGAAAGATATAAATATAAGGTATCGCAATAACTCACGTTTCATGCAATAACTACCAAATTATCTGTGTGAATGAAAGAAAATCCAAACACTTCATATTGATTGGTAGCTAAATGAAGGACTGTCCTGTCAGAAGGCTTATATACTGGGAGCCTGTGGCCTGTGAATACACAGTGAACACTGATATCTCTACTGTGTGGCATGTGATACTGGGTCAGTGATGATCTCATTGCAGTTACTGGCAGATATGAAAACTGATCTTCAATTTGCTGTGGAAAATGACAGTGCTGCAGAGACGGAATGATAATTTAAACACAGTGTGCTGGACTTCCATAGTTTGCTGTTTGAATATTACTGTGTATTCCACTCCCTTACAAAGAGGATGTAAAACGATTTTGAGCAGCCCTGCCATGTTTGTTGTGATGGTAATCTCAATCAGTTCAATACTTGTAAATATAATGACAGTTGAGCTGAGCTACAACAACCTTCCTTTACTTTAAGGTGTTCAGGAAGGTTTATCTGTGTTACTGGGACTATCTGTAGCAAAAGTTTGGGAAAAACATTTGAGCATTTTTATGTTTTCAGAAGTTACACGGACGGTCCTTTTGCATCTTTAGCTACATGTCTTTCTCATCATATTCTGCTTGAGTCTTCATACTCTGCCTGGTCAGGGAGGCACAGACAGGAACAGCACTGATCAGCAGAGCCCTCCAAACTTTAAATAATCTGCTGGAATAATTTGCCAGAGGGCCTTTGGAGATTATCTTGTCCTGTGCACGAGCAAGACACACGGCGGGCCTGCTGATCAGTCCCAAACAGACTCCATGTTAGCCCAAACCAGAGCATAGAGTCAACTCACAACACACAAATGCACAACACATATACAAAAGACACCCAAATCGAGTGAAAGGCAAGAGTAAACATGGTCTCTGATCAACCATGGCTGCAGAGGATGAGGATCTCTCCTGGTAAAGTCTACTTTATCAACCAAACGTTTGACCCCTGGGACAAATCCACCATATGCACAATGGACTGGACGAGCAAATCTCTACTATCATGTTTAATAATTTACTGTATAAAACACATCTACTTTTTGCTTCCAAATGACAACAGAATAGAGGTAACAATGCCCGCCAAATCTTAAACTCATATCAACAGTCATGAAAACGGAAAAAAGAAGCCATAGTCTGTTTAATCATTATGCAGCTAGTAGATTCGATCAGGTTCAGTGCAATAAACACAGCAAATCCACTTGCTAAAACCACTTTTCCACACTAAAGGACACTATTAAACACTGAGTCAAATACTGCAGAAAATCATGTGGCACAGGCAGGAAGTTCAGAGCATGGAGCATGTTTGGCCGCGCCCCAATGAGCGATTGGGTGATGTCCGAGCAGGTGTTTTACATCTGCTTTCAAAGGCAGAAGTACCTGTGTTGACATGACTGATTGGAGTGCCACAATGATTTTCTGCCCTATATCTTAAGCACCATTATAAAATAGGTCTTCTTTGATTGTGCTCAGACATTTTTTAGACATGCGAAGCATATTACTAAAGTGAATTTATAAGCAGTTGCATACATTTAGGTACGCCTCCCATCGCAGGTTTACGCTCTAATTTAAATGTTGTCTGTTCACAAACGTAACTGTTCAGTACAGTGTAACTTCTGTGCTGCTATACCAACACATTGTCATGACCATTATTCTTATTACATCACTATTTATTTATTATGTTTTATAAAAATGCAAAGTTCACCAACAAAATTGCTACTACTCTTGGTTGAGGGTTTGCTCTGGATTTCCCTTTCATTAAAGTTAAAACACCCTGGTTGAGTCACTGTGAATGTTTCATACACATAGTGATGACATATTTTTGTTTGGATAAGTGTGATCTGGCTCAAAATACATATGATGCAATGCCCTCGTTTGTTTAATGGACCGACCAGTTCTGGACAGCAATTTAAGATTATGGTCTCTTTAACAGGAGCTGTGCCTGCCACTCTGAGAGCTCTACTTGTACTTCGCTGAGTGAGTGTGTGTGTGTGTGTGTGTGTGTGAGTGTGTGTGTCTGTCATGTGCAATTTTATGTGTGTTTGTGAGCGGCCCCCCGTTGCAGGGCAGAGCAGCTGTGGGTCTACAGGCAGCAAACTGTACCTGTCTCTCTCCTTCCTCCTGTCTCCCATTTGCCAGCTTGCTTTTCACTGCCCGTCTGCCCCCTCTGTAGTCCCTCTTTGGTCTCTCTGTCTCAGTCTGGTTCTTTCCCTGCCTGGGTCACCCCTCCTCTCCCTCCCCGCAGGCCTGTCTGAACTGGGTCTCCGGACATGCATCATACCTTTAAGCTCTCACAGGACTGGGGTGATTTATTTGTCCCTTGTCAACAGCTATGGGATACAGTATGTCTTGTCTGAGCCGAGCTGGGCTGGGCTGATCACACACACGCAAAGCGCACAGCCTCCAATTACAAATCTCAGGGTTTTGTCATTTTGCTACTTTTTGCAATAGAAACGAAATTTAAAAACAAGGTAATAAGGATAAGAAAAATCACAAACATACTCAGTAATGAAATGGCCTGAATGGCCCTCACTGTGATCATCCACCACATTTCAGTCAAAGCAGCACATTCAAGCCAGCATGCAAGTAGCAAGGCCCTGAGATCTGATTCTGTTCTCAGACTGTCTGGAAGTCTGAACAGTGTTTCTCTTGCCTAATCTACCTCTAAATTCCTGGACAGTTAGGAATCAACTCACGTTCTGTTTGATCAAACAAAATTTAAAAGGCACATAATTAAAATGACAGCAAAGGAAACAATAAACATGACTATTTCTTGCACACTTGAACTTTCACAGGTCTTAACATCACACACGTGTGTGTTGGTCTGCATATTGTTCGTCAGTACATTCCCGTGACGTGGCCCACCCCATCAAAAAAAACAATGATGATGAATAGAAAGGAGAGAAAGGTCTGGCCGAGGGCTGGACCTCCCTGCCCACATATCACCAGTTTGTTCCCACATTCCATTAAAATCTCTGGAGGGATGAGAAGGAAGATGAGACTGATAAAATTATTATTTTTTTATTTTTTTATTGTTATTTTTTTAATTTGGATTTATTCTGTCTTTTTTATCTCAGTCCATATTCAATGGCCAGTGCCATTTATTCAGCAATGGTATTATTATTATTATTGTTGTTGCCATTATTATCATTATTATTAGGTACAGCCTTTGGGTTTCATGCACGAACCTCTCACATGAACAACTTTGAGACTTCAGAAAATGTGTGGAATTCACCAACTGTTTTGCAGGAAGCAACATCCTCCACCTGTCATGGACTGCTTTGCTTTAGCAAGACATTTTGTAAGCCCCAAAGTATTGGGGATATGAATATCTTCTATTATTGAATGATCACATACAACAGTTTGAAGTGCACTCTCTCATAGTTGTGTGCAAATTGGTCTTTGGGTTTTTTTTTGAGCCTGTGATCAAGCCACATCGTGGTGATCTGCTGAAAGCTGACTCCCGCACTCCCTTTGCCCCAGCTCCGGCCGCAAGGGGTGACATTCTCTCACACACAATCCAGAATGCTGGTCCTCTTTCAGGACTCGCACTCGGCCCTGTTACCCCCACCCTTTCATACGGTGCTGCTGGGAGAAGTACTCCAGGGATTACCCCAGCCAGGTCTTTCAAAGGCCATTAGAGCAAATTACAGGTATTCTGTTACCAGTGTGCTGGGACAGGCCAGGTGAGGGGCGCAGAGGCCAGGCAGGAGAGCAGGGGTCAACTTGGGACAAAAAGACAAGGCCACCCTGGGCCCCACTCTATCAGAGTGTCTCCCTGGCTCCACAAACTGGTAGGCCTGCATCCATGAATGGCTCACTTGATGGGACCTCAGAGACATTGTCTCACCAACGTAACTTTAGCCTTTTTTCCTTACTATACCCCCACCCATCCCCCACAACTCTCCCCACCCTGGTTTTCATGTCTTTCGATTGATGTGGGCATGCCTTTGCCCAGATAAGTGATCACACAAAACAACTTGAAAAATGAGCAAAATTCAATAAAATATGGCATAAGGCTGTGTCATATCGACTGTGGTATTGAGAGTATCACCTAAATGCTGCAAACCCTCAATCATGTCCTCTCTACACTATCAGTATGTGCCACACAAAACACCCTGCCTTTGGCTAAAGACTTAATTTGAATTACATTAACCATTTCTACTTCAAACCTAAATTTAAATTGTAATGCAACCACACAACCATTATTGTGTGTTCTGTCAATGTATCAGTATGCTGCAGGCATCATGAGACTGATGCTGTTGATAATGTTGTGGACATGGCCACAGGGAGTTCCGCATCCTGCCATTTTCTCTTGACTACTCGCACACACACACTCTCGCCCTGCACACATATGCCTCTTGGCCACTTGTGCCGGCCACACTCACACAAATACACACACGCATGCCTCAACCAATCCCAACCGGTGGATGACAATCTAGCGGAGGAGTTGCGGAAGTGTTTCATTAGCCAATTACCGCTGATAGATAAAGCCCGCGTTCCCACAGTCCGCAAGGCCGGGGGTCAAAATGTGACCAATTACCCTCCATCCCCTCACAGGACAGATTAGTCTGTCTGATTTATCCCTAGACAGACTGACCCAATACTCCAGAATCACCACCCACATCTGGATATGTCTGTGTATGTGTGTGGCAAGGCAGTTGTACGTGTGTTGTGATAAGTGAGAGCGACGGGCACTAAAAGTTAATACAAAGAGAAGAGTTCAGTGAAAAACAATGCCAAAGCTCAGCTCAAAGACAATGCCAGTTTGACGGGTCAAACATTCTGACAGTACTGGAATCTCTTCTACCACAGGGACACACACACTTCCCATCAAACAGTGGTTAGTGTAGCTCCATGTCCTGTCAGCACGCGCTCCGCGGTAGTTATACCACTGAACACTAACTTCCTTGGACATGCTAAGCTGTGATTGTATGCAATGGAACATCAATCGGTTCATTAGGGACCTCCAGGATGCTGAATCAGAGGGAAAAGACCCTCCGCTGATCAAACCCCAAATTTACAAGCATGGCGGGGGCAAGCCAGCCAGAAAAGGCAACACAAGAGGACAACCTGAGGGTGTGGAGTGGGGGTCTGGTGTGGTGAGGCTGAGGGATAGCAGAGGTGAAAAAGGTTAACGAAGCCCACAGTGTGCTCGCCTGTGCGTGTGTGGTACTGAGGGGCCGCAATTTTACCGACCAAGAGGCCTTTTCTTTAATCATGGAGGGCAGACTGCCTCCAAATCATGCATCACATCCGTAACAAGCGAACAGCAAGCTATCAAAGGGATTCACAGATAGTTACGAGCAGATCAGTCCGCCGAGAGCTCTGTGACTCACGGCTTCTGCAGTTTCCTGCACTTTAGTACACTGGGAGGGGCGGCTGGGATGGCGGGATCCACATTAGACTGAGGTCATTCCCCTGTGCCACTAAATTGCAGTAAGCTGGTGTGTTGCATCTGTGGCTTGTTTGGTTGGCTGTCCAGACCAGACTCAGCCACCCTGAGTGGAAACATAATCAGGAGAAAACAAAGGCCTTGTTTACAGTTTCCTTCATCTTCCCTGGGCTCTCAGTACAAAACTCTTCACGTAGTTATTGAGGAGCATCCACATCTGATCCAAACCAGCAGTCCCTGTCAGTTATAACCACAGCGAATCTGTGCCTACATTGGCAAATCCCTTTTTAGATTAGATTAGGGTAAGTTGTAGAAGCTATTAAAGCCACTTATTTTACCTCCCTCTTCAGAAAAGTGAACTCAGATCTTGTGGGTGACAAGCATGTGAGTTTGTGTACACCGGCAATATAATTAAAAGAAAATCAAATATGGCGTGTTTGCACATTTAGCCTCAATTGCACAGGCTGACTAGCTGAACTTGTCAAAGTCTTCGCTCATGCCACATGCATACTGTAATTAGGAATTTCCGACTTGTAAATAGCATTCACGTCAACCTCCAAGCAGTAATCACGACTGGGAAACTTGAGAGCACCAATATTATGTGACTTGGTGCTTAATAATACAGATGAGCTTGAAAATCAAACAAATATGGATGCCTCACATCTCCTACAGTCGACTGTTGACTTGTAAGGATATTGTGATATACTGCAGAGGCACATCACGTTTAAAAGGGTAGATTGTTCCCATGATGCTCATTGTGCTCATCACAGTACTACTCAGTCTTATAATGTACTCTGTGGAGGCAGCTTCCCAAAGTTTGACAATGTAACCCTGATGATGTCATCATCCCATATGACATGAACGGCATCAGCCTTGCCTTCTGTTGTGTGTATATTGTCATTTTACAGTGAGACTGCATTTAAAGCTGTTTTCATTTTGTAGAACAGAATTCACTGTGTTTTGCTTGTAGTTGTGTATTCAACAGCAGTCTGAAAACCCACCAAATCCAAGCTAGTTTGGATAATGCTGCCAACTATAAGTGTGTGCATGTGTGGCTCAGGTGCGCAGCGAGGTTCCAGTGAACGAGCACCAGGACATAGAATATTCTCTCTGGCCTGAGCCTGCCCCATATTTACATTATTAAAATGAGATGGGCATACAGGGAGGTGACAGAAGGCACAGGAGCGAAATCAGGGCCCTGTCAGAGCTGTCACCTGCTCCACTGGCCAAAGGGCCCTGACCATAATCCTATCCACTGCAGGGGAGGAGAGGTGGAAATGGAGACAGCAGGAGAGAGAGAGAGAGAGAGAGATGGTGATAGGTAGAAAGGGGCAGACAGATAAAAAGAAAAGAAACAGGAGGATGAGAGTGAAAGATATGTGTATATAAATATTTATATTAATAGAAATGGCTACGGAGAGAGAGGCAGAGGGTTCACATCAAAGCAGTTTCTACCTGTGCAAAGATGTGGTGTGTTTCACGTGCATTTGAATATGCTTTTCTGCCTGCTCAGTTATGGACTGCAGGCTGTAAGCAGCAGAAAATTGTCTAGTATTAACCACAACTTTTTCTTCCTGAGTGATTCAAAAACAGATACAGAGTGATAACGTTACATCCACTTTCTCATTCTCTGAGAAACTCAATTAGAATGAATTTGTAGTAACCCGAAAGCTGCATTCAGGACAAGGTTTTTAGTGTCCACTCCATACAGGAGTGGCTTGATGTACAGTGTGGATGGTACTGTCTTGCTTTAGCTATATCACTGCAATGCTTTGTGCCACCCTCTGTGATCTAATGCGGAGCACGAACCTCCAGACAGGAAAAACACCCGTGTGCACACACAAGTTTGCACATGTCAGCGTGCGTGCAAACACACACACACACACACACATATGCATGCATGTCTGAACTGAGTGCAAGGTAAGGTCTGGTTCATATTAGCCATTAGGGAAAGGAAACACACATCTTTTTCAGTTTAGGGTCCACTTCATGCTCCCGCAATGGCACAAGTATAAACACAGGCGCATGCATTCTAAATGTACACACACATTCAAAGAGCCCTGAAACGATACTCACATCCTGCTCGTTTTCGTTTAGCAAAATGGCCTTAGAGATAAAAAGCAGGTATGGGTGGATGTGTGCAGTTTAGAGAAGACGCTGTTTGGCCTCAACCTGTTGGTATGCACAGACCTGCGCCGGAGTCACTGTTTTTAGCCTTCCACATTTGCATTAATTATCCTACTTGTACTTTCAGGAAACGCATTTGCAACACTGTTATTCAGTCCAGACAGAGACCTCTCTGCTTCAGTCTTCAAGGCACAACAGCTTTAGTGCAGAGGCTGTTAACCTGATGGAACAATATCTCACACATTGTGTGTTTGCTTTCATAAACGTGGCATCTAAATCGTAGACATATAGGACAGCGCTCAGTCCATCTGGTCTGCATTTCTATGTTGTGACCCATGTAGAATGTGCATGGTCGTTTTAAAAATACAATATGTATTCTACTTTATAGACTACAAATGGAATGCAGAATTGATGTGCTCTACACTCACATTGGGGCTTTAAGACTGAAATTCAAAAATCGCTGTACGATGATGAGTAACACTTTGAACTGATTCTTGGCGCTTTTATTCTACTTTCAACGGTGTGAAAAGCACTCACAGTCATATTGATGGTCTCAATCAGTCTGAGAATATTTTTAGCACAGCTAGCAGCACGGCTCTAGGGATGGCAACCTCGGTCGGTCGGTGTTTTGGCAATTCGATCATAAAGGGCACTTCGGCACGGTCTTGCTTCAACGTGCTTTACAGTCACTTACTTACTTTGAACATGGTCAGTTCACAACTTTGGTCCAGACTGAAACACCTCAAAAACTAGTGATGGATTGTCATTAAAGTTTGTGCAGGCATTCGTGATACCCAGGGGATAAATCCTACTGACTTTGGTGATTATCTGACTCTTCCACTAGCATCAGCACCTGTTCAAATACAAATGTTCAGTTTTCTTCACCATGAGCATTACAGCCTCACATAGCAGCTAGCGTGCCTGTTGACGCTTCATCTTGTTTATAATTGCTCTACAGAGTCTTAACTCACACAGAAATCCATGATGTCGTGTCTGCATGATAAGGAGTGTTGGATCATTGCAGGCTTTCTGGTGCACAGTGCAGTCTGATCAGTTAACTGTAATACGTACATGTACATCATTTCCAGATATGATTCTCAGTGTGGTGCAGCACCATTTCTCCACAATGGTGTCATGAGTAATCAGATTTCCAGTCTGGTGCACATAGTCAGGACCTGTCGAGTCAATATTTAGCCACATAGAGTGATAGGCAGGTTGTGATTGCTCTGTTTGTGTGCGTGTGTGTGTGTGTGTGTGTGTGTGTCTGTGTGTGTGCGAGAGTTGTTTGTGGCTGAGAGAGAGAGAGAGAGAGAGAGAGAGACTCATAGCTTATCACCTATGAGAAAGTAGGTGGATGCCTGATTTTACTGCCTCCTATTGTTTCCTTTATGCTTTGGACCAAATCCTACAAGAAGGTTGAGCTGTCTTTAGAGCGACAGGTGCATTACATTCCTGCAATTGTTGCTTCCTAGTCCCGGGCTCCTTGTGATTTTAGGTTAAATTTGAACACCTTTAAACTCCTGTAGCTTTAGCCAGTCAGCCGTGGCTGCATTTAGGGATGCCAAGTTGTTTCTTTTTTTCCCCCCCTCCTGTCTACAGCAGGGGTTCTCTTTCAGACTCTTTATTCCTGGGCCAGTGGTTAAACGCCTTCCAAGACATGATGTCTGGCTCAGTTCGAGCAGGGAGGTGAGAGGCTTTATTGGAAGGGTCAAAACAAAACCATTAATCTGTCTCAGTCTATCTAAGGTTGAGGCAAGACCTGTCTCCCCTGACTCAATGGGCTGATTACGTCAGTGCGTGTGTGCGTGTGCATGTGTAGGGTACGAGATGTGAGTGGCGGCTGCTCCTTGGTGAGAATTTCCCTTGGCGAGTGATTCAAACGTGGTGGTGCTGCATGAGTAAGACTAGCTGGCCGACTGTTCCCAACTGATCTAATTAATACTCATTTTGCACCTTTCACAAAAACGTACACACAGTAATAACAGTGCAAATGTGTTCTTGTTGAGGAAAACCACACTTTGCTCTATTGCACTCTTTAATCATCTTCTTCCTTCAAGTGTATAGAAATTGATATACTTCAACCTTGTATTCAGTTTGATTCTCCGCTTTTAAGAAGCTTTACAGAAAATCAGTGCAAACATCTTTTATCAATGGCTTTAAGATCCAAGTAGCTGGTTGCTGGCACTGTGAAGTCCTCTCTTTTGTGTTCCTTTCACACCCACAGGATGTCCAGAGCTGTGGGATGCTATAAACTCTATAAACCTGCTGATGAACCCAGTAAGTCCCAGAGAGGAGCCGCAGCCAGACTGCTAAAGGTTGGTAGCTACTAATTGCTACATTTCTAGAGCCCATTCATGATATCAAACCCTGGTGGCAGAAACCAGGGGTGCTCGGCTAATTAGGGTGACACTGACACTCTTGTCCTGCAATGTTCCCAGGACAGTGATAGGGTGAGAGAGAGATTTAACATGCATGTTCAACGTGCATGCGTGTGCCAGTGATGTTTTGTTTAGCTTTTGGCCTCTTAACAGCAGGAACAGCTGGCAAAGGGTCGATTTTCATTTGTCTCCCACAGGCTGAGGCCATGCACTGTCCTTACTGGGGGGAATAATAAATGCATGATTCGTGGGATTTTACCCTCCTGCTGGCAACCAAAATGTCCACGAATCCCCTCTCAGTTGAGATGACCCAGAGGAAACCTTACATAATGCCTAATGAGCAACGGGAAACTCTCCAGCACTCTTCTAGCCTTTAATTTCCACCTCAATACTGAGCAGAGCACGCCCCAGCCCTTCTCCTAGCCTCATTAACATGTGTATTCTCCCGATTCAAAACACCAAAGCACTTCCTTCGACCAGGTGCTTCCCTCTTTAGCCCCTCCAGCCCCGGTGCTGTTGATCCAGTCACACATCCCCGTCTGACCTCTACCAGAATTAATGGTGAGTCATGGTGAGGATGTAGAATGGCCAGGACAGAATAAACTTTCTTACACCTTTAAAATGGCAGACAGCACAGGACAGACATTTTGTAACGTCTGTCGCTTTGGGCATGTGTATGCCATTGTCCATAAAATGCAGCCTCGATAACACATGAGGTGATGATGAAGAATAGTGGTGTTTTTGAGTGGTCTGATTTTATGTTAATTTAGTGTTTTTCTGCTTTAGTATATTACAATGTTAAATACTTATCAAGAGCTGGAGAGTAGATTCTTTTGGTCATGTGGTGGGGAAAGGTGTGGCAGCAAAAACGAGTTTGCACACAATATTGTCATAAATCGCCTTTTAAGTTGATATTGCAAACATAGCAGCTACTTATTTACACATCCAACACTTACAAAGCAACATTATTATGGAGTTGTGTTTCTGGCAACCTGATGTCCTAAGTCCAATATTCACTCTCTTATAGCTCTGTTTTTGGTCCCCACCAACTCCTGAGGGGAATGTGTGGTTCTTTAGGTACTTAATGCTCCACTATGTTCACCAGCTGGTTGCTAACTGTGTCTGTCTGCTGTTTGGTGCTGGGCAGGTAGTGTGGGGTTTTTAGAGCCAAAGATGATGCTATAAGAGCGGTGAAAGTTATGGGCCTGACAGCAATGAGCTGAAAGTCACTATAAACACCATGAAGCAGAAGAGTTGCAAATTCAGGTCATTGTTTTCACATTTTTATTACAAATGAATCAACTGACCCATAAATTAAACTAGATATGTACACAAATAAATTTACATAATTTAACCCTTCCTTACTATCATCTTCATTTTGCTACAGTATGTGCAGAGCCAAATATTTTCATCACTGCCAATGCTGTCGAATTGGTCAAACCTTTTACATCATCTGTCTGCAGCACACGTCATGTCTTTTCACATTTTCAAATTCAAGTCAGTCTCTCCTTGGCAAGTGACAGTTTCCCCTGTCTAAAACAAGTATGAATAATTTCCACTACATATTTTAGTAGGGTGGAAGATTTTCTTCCCATGGGTCCCATCCAAGTCAAATACACTCATGAACTAGGAAAACTCTCGCATCAAACAGCAAGATGTTGCACACCGAGGGAAACTTGGTAAACACAACACACCCTGGCTGTGAGAGTTGCACGGCTGTAGAGGCAGAATGGCCGCAGTGACTTCTGCGATTATATCGGTGTGGTGAGGTGACCTTATTTCCTAAGGGTGAATGGGGCTGTCACTACCTGGAGGCTGCACACATGTTTGATGCCTTCAGCCACACACACCCAAACATTAACAGTCCATCCTTTAAAATGGGATGACAAAATTAAACCTAAAATAAAAATTAATGCACTGCGGCATGTCAAACAAACACGTAAGAATGTATGAAACAAAACAGAAAAGGGGGAACAGAAAACTTGTAATTAAAACCATAATTTCAATTAGCCTTCGTGCATTAATTTAATTTTAATTTAGCGACTGTAGAAGGAAAATTTTTCCTCTGAACTCTACGCCCTATTCCAAACTACTCTACTAAGGTTTATGATTTGCTGTTGCAGTTGATCATGAAAAGGTTGCTGGGCGTGCCCACACAGCTGTTGTGCTGCAGCACTGACTAATTAGCAGGCTATGACCGATGACCCAGGACAGGATATGATGCGTACCTGCCTCTGGAGCTTTTGTAAACACTTGGGTGTGTTTTTCCCCTCAATCCTTCGCTGCTCTGCCATAGGTCAAAAGAAAAACAAGTCAAGGCCCTCCCCTTTGGTGCCTCAAAGTGCTGTACTTGGTCTCTTCTTGTGGCTTGCTTCAACAAGTTATTTTTAGAAAGTTCAGTGATCAAGTGGTTGGTAATCATCGGTGGATCTATATTTAGAACGTGTGGTTTAATTCAGATAATAGCTGACTCATTTATCTTGTCTCATTTCTATCTCGCTGGTTTGAATAACAAAGCAAGCAAGCTTGCAGCATGTCTGATCCTGATTACAAACTTCAGGAACGGATATCTGAAACTTTACTGTTTGTGTCTATTTCCGCATGTGTGCTCACAAGGCACGACATTTTTCTTGGAACACTTTGGAGATGTATCTGATACACATTCAGCATGCTGTCTGTTGCTGATGATACTCTTGAATTTTAGCACTCAAATTACATTAAATCTCTTATGTGTCCTTTAATAACATCTGGGAGGGCATTTAAATGATGTCTGTACTATATATTTGCATGTCGCACTAATAGCTAATGAAACGCAAGACCAATAAACAAAAATGCATTTATTTATCATGTGTGTTTTTCATTTTTCTCTCTTTCTCCCTTCAGTCCTGTCCAGCTCTCTCATCCATTCCTTCCAAGTCAGTCTGTCTTCCCTCAGCTGTTCCATGCCCCTGCTCCACTGGGATTGATACAATATTTTCCAACCTCAATTAGCAGAGAGCCTGTTGACTAATTCCAACTGTTTTTACACCTGAGAGGGAGCTGGGAGTTGGGGCTGGAAAAACTGAGTGGGGGTGGAGGTGAGGTCCGGGGCCTGGGTGTAGCAGGCAGAGCTGTCGGGGCAATATAGCTGTGTCGGCAAGAGTGTAAGGGCAACACAGAGGACAGAGGAGGGGTCGGCCAGACTGCTGGGCAGGATTTGTGGAAGCTACAAGCAGGCTCAGGACAGTCCTGAGCTCAGCCACTGTAGGTTAGACTGTGCTGGGCAGTGCTATATCTTCCAAAAAACAATGGAATAATTATAAAATTATAATACAGGTCAAAACATTACTGTGCCTCAAGCACATGTTTACCTGTTTACATTATACGTTTTTTGGTTTTACATCAGATAGAAAACATTTCTAAGGTATTAATAAAATCCTAAAAAGAAATGTGTCCTCTTTCCTGTGTGAGACGTATGCTGATGTTGTGCTGTACTGCTCTTGTCATTAAATATGTATAACTTCCTGCTTGTCCTGTCAATCTAATCCATAGCATTCGTATCAGTATCCAGACATTGTCTGGGGTCAGGAGGCTTTAAGACTGATTGAAAGCGTCCTTATGTGATGGCAGTGACGGTAGCCTGACAGAGTCCTGATCTGCCCCATTGTGAGGCGCAAACACACAAATGGACCACAAGGTCTACATGACCACTGGTTTGGCCCTGCGCTCAGCTCAAGCTGCAGGTACACACCCTCGCACTGTGTGAGAAAGAATCGTTCTTTCCACCAAAGGAAATGAGAGGATGGTGGCTAAAGTGTATGAGGACATTACATTTAAGGGGACGGCACATTTTCATAGAGAGCTACTGCAACCACCTAAGCATTAATGACATGGCTATGGCAAGCAAAAGCCTGAAATTCACAATCCTCAGACATAACTTTTGATACTTTCCAATACTTGCTTCAGTCAAACTCCCTTGTGTTGCCAAATTGGTATTGCTACCACTCGTCCAGCATGACCTCTGAAGTGTCAAACCCAAGAAAGGTTTGGCAGTAATATTTTATTATGGTAGCTGACATATATTACCATTAATATGAGAGAATAATGTCCCATCTTGGTTAAGGCCACAGCTCCAACTTTACACAGTAATAATTCATCTCAACTTGAATTTCTACCAGTGTGTGTGGTTTTAAAAGATTCTGCCAGGTGACTAATCCCGACAGGTTAACAAATGTCATCCAGACTGCAACTTGGACTTTATTGAAACAGTGGCAACAGACTGACTGGCCTATTAGCTGGATGCAGCAGCTGTTCCTGCCCCCAGTAGCCGTATGGAAAAACTCTGACTCACCCACTTTTATAAAAAGGCATTAACAACCAAATACATAAATATTACTGTCAAAGGCATAAACGTCTCTAAGGGCCCTAAGTCAGCCGGTGACTTATGGAGAAAGAGGTCAGATCATGACCAGAGTCGGCTCATCTGACCTGGTCAACCATCTGAAAGACACCCATTGATGGATAACCTCCTCTCAGGTGTCCCTGAACCACGGATTAGGTACAGAATACAGGCTTTCCAACAGAATTACCTATGTGTATCTATAACTGCATGCGGAATACAGCAGTCAGGTGGGGAAGTGTTGTCCAGTCTGAGCAGGTGCTAGGAGGCATGATGTGGGGTGCAATCATAGGAGATGCTAAAGGGAGATTTACAATTTTGTGCACAATTGACAGACAGCAAACAGTAAATTGCTGAGTAAAGAAAGCCCAAATGCCAGTGCAGGCTGCATGAGGCTAAGTGCTTTAAATTGAAGCTTTTCCTCAGCACTTCAAATCTGATTTCAAACTGCAGTCTCATTACTTACGACTAATCAATCTGCGAACAATACACATGAATGCATGTTTCCAGTCTCCAGTCCAGCCATAGAAGTAAAAGTGAGAATGTCACAGGGCATCCTGTCTTCTCTGTGACAGGCAACACACATTTGTTATACAGAACTTCGATGCACTCTGGCTGTGCCAGTTACTTACTGTCTGCGTAGTTCTTCCGCCGAGTGCCGTCCACCTTTCCTGTTTTGTCAATACAAAGGAAGAACTTGTTGGCAGAGTAAAGTCGCCGTAGTCGGACGTCGCCCTCTAGGTGATTGTAACTGCGGGTGTGCCTTTCCAACGTCCATGAACAGTTGATGCCTCTCGCCAGCACCTGAAGGGGTTCATGTCCTACCCCAGGAGGACAGGCCCCTGTGACAGTGCCAGCAGTGACCAGGAGCAGGGTGAAGCATGCCAGGCAAAGGGAGGCTGCACTGGTCAGGGGGAGAGGTCGCCCAGCGGAGGCTGCAGTAGTAGTGGTGCCAAGGGCAGGTTCAGGATAGAGATGAGCTACGGACGGCGTCCATCTGCACATGGTGGGTCAGACTCCCAAGGTGCACCTTGTGCAAGCTGTAGGCATGCTGGTGGCAGGGAGATGTCCCAATGGAGGAATGACAAGAGGGTGGGAGTCCTGAAGTGAGAAGGGAGGGAAATGGCACTCACAGCAGATCCTCTGGATGTCACAGATGACCAATCTCCACTTTGTGCTGACAGCAGGCCTTCCTACAGCAACAAGCTCGTCAAAGTTACTGCAGTTGTCATCTTCAGTCTAGTTCTCAATTCTGTTTGTCCGATCCTTTCATGAAGTGTTATAATTTTATGAATCCACCATTCAAAGTTCCTCCTTAGTGTCGCTCCTTGTTTCTCTGTTTCTTCTTCTCCTTGGTCTGAGGTCTTCTTTCCCGTACCACAGATAAAGTCCTGGGTTTTATGAGGATGTGCATGTGTGTCTGTGTGTGTTTGTCTGTGTGTGTGTGTGTTTATGTGTGTGTGGATATGTGAGTTTTTGTGTGAGTGTGTGTTGGAGTATGTGTGTGTGTGTGTGTGTGTGTGTGTGTCTGTGTGTGTGTGAGCACCTTGCGAAGCTCTACTCTTTCAAGCTGAATAGGAACACGGTGCCTGTCTGAGCTGCTGACCCGTGGCTGAGAGGGAGTTGAATGAGGGTTGGTGACTGACTCGGTGCGCGCGCCTGTGTGTGTGTGTGTGTGTGTGTATGAGTGTGTGATGCTGAGAGAAAGAGAGATGGAGAGAGAGAGAGAGAGGGAGAAAGAGAGGGAGTGAGCAAGTGAGTGCGTATGGGAGGGAGAGAGCCAGTGTGTGTTTGAGACAGAGAGAGAGAGAGAGGCAGTGAGAGTATGTCTGTATGTGTCAGAGTGAGCAGCATTCAGCGAGTGTGTGTCAGCGAGCACGGGGCAGTGAAGCGGCAAGTGAATGGCCTCACGCTCTGCTGTGTGCAGTCAGTCAGTCAGTCCTCTCTTCTGTGGAGGCACCGGCTGAGTTGTCCTGCATTTTATCCTGGGCAGGGCCAGCATCTAGGGGGTTGAAAGGAGAGGGCTGGGGGGTGGGTGGGGCCACTGCACTCATTCATAACCATTTCAAACAAATGAGAAAGCTTGCATCAAGCACCGTCCCCTTTCTATTCTCTCAGAAAAGTTTGTTCTGTGGGAAACAAGTCATTAGCTTGTCACCTGAGGATTTTATTATCCTCTTTTATTTTCTTTTTTGTTGGTTAGAGACACCTGGAAAGACTTACATGTCCTTCAGATCCCATGACCTCTGCTGTCTCCCCTTGATGTGAACGGTGAAGCATTTTGTAACACGGTCAACTCAGCCCCATTACTGTCCAGTGAACCAGCTCGGAGAGCGTTTTTTGACACCTTCGCTCCCTTTTCTTCTCTCCGGCCACATGGGGCAAATTATGGGAACCTTTCCTTTTTTTTTTGCAGCTGCTGGTTTGAATCATCAAGCAGTTGCAAACACAGAGCAGGTTGCGGGAGTGTCGGCAGAGTTAGTCCAGATGAAGCCTGAGAGACTTTCTGATCACCTGTCTTAATATTTCAGTGGAACACCCTCTCTGATCTTTTCCATTTAATTTGGGAGAGCAGGACGGAAATGAAGAACACCTTTTTTGTGACTTCCCACACTCTTGTCTGTTTTTTACAAGCTGTGAAATAAACCTGATTAGGGCAACGCATAGCCACCCAGTCCAGTTAACAGAGGTGACTCTTTATTTCATGACTCCAGAAAGGTACTGGTCCTGGCTAAGAAATACTCTGCACATAAATATCCGTAAAACAGTAAATTTGTTTTTTGCACTTTGGTTTGTGTACAGATTAAACAAACAAGATATAACATGCTGAGCTTTAGAGGTACTGGTAGGCAGATGTTGTTACCTTTGGACAAAGCCAGGCTAGCTGTTTCCCCTTGTTTCCAGTCTTTGTGCTAAGCTAAGCTAACTGCCTGCTGGCTCCAGCTACACGCTTGGATCGTACTTCAGTACGGACACCGCTGTGGGCATCTGCGGACGTTCTTGTGGCTGCACACACACGTCTCTACGTACAGCAGTCGAGGGTCTGCGCACACAGACACATTCCACGCATCTGCACTAGGAAACAAGATGGTAACCTCATGACAACAAGAATAAGAGCTCATTTGTTTGTTCTGAACAACCAAATAAAGTCAAAAAGAGAAAATGGTGTGTGACCACTTAATGGTCCATATGGGGAATACAGTACACACAAACAGCACACGAAACAAGCGTCCAGTTTGCTTTTCTAGCAGTCGATGCACTTGTTTTGCATACGGTCGCAAAAGTGTTTAACCATTCCTTTAAGTATGTCATTTTCAAAGTGAGATGAAAGCTATAAATGACCTTGTGATTCCTGATGCAGAAGCTCACAGAAAGGGAGAGATGAAAAGAGAGAGAAATCCAAAATAGAAGATGCAGAAGTTTTGAAGCAGGGCTGTCCGGTTAGCAGTGGCAATTACCTCTTTTTTTAAAAGGGTCCCTGTTTCAATTATGAGTACCACCCTGAGGCCACGCTTGTCTGGTGCTGGAAGTGTGTTTGAGAAGTACGTTCTCAGAGAGGGTGACAGTCACTTCAGACTCTTTACCTTGTTAACTGCCCCTAGAGACTTGCTGTCCCCCTAGCCTTTATTTAAACTTTACATCATAAAAAAAAAAAAACCTATCAGAAAGAGACCAAGTCACCTCTTTTTCCAAACTCCAAGCTCCAGCCCCCAACTCCCCCAAGCCACTCCTGTCTACCTGCCACTATGTTTTTGGTCATTGGTGCCTGCCAGGCTCCTCATCAAAGCTACTTTCAGCATAGATCTATGTGGGCCCTTCGTAAAACTCACAGTCATTCACCCTCAATTAAACCACGCTGCCTTGTCTGTTAACTTCCTCTGGCTTTATTCACTTTCTGGTTAGTTTCCCTCCTCCAGCCTTGAAAGTCAAATCTGCATGAGCTTTCCAACATTACTGGAACTGGTGGATGTCAGAATGAGAAACAAAGAAGAGCAAGAGAGAGGGACGGAGAGTATTGTGAATGTGTTTTTTGTTAGTGTTGTATGAAATTGTTTCCCTATCTTCAAAAAAACCATGTAGATAGTTTCCAGGACATCTGAGTGCTTGCAGGCTTTGCTCAGTAATTGATTTATTCTTCTCTCTGTATCGGCACCATAATAGGGAATAATATTTCTTAATAAAGTTACATAAGGTGTTTGGAGAATGGCTGCCTTTGCTTTATGATGAGCAAAAGTAGAAAATGCTTTTTCATTTGAGCACAGTGATTACGACACTGATGGAGCTGCATCAACATGGACAACTTTGGAACTCCTGGCAAACAAATCAGTTAGTAACTAAGACGTGATTTATGTTCTGAAGAGGTAGTACATTTTAAGCTCACTGTAAAAATGAACCTTCGACATTACAACGTGCTGCTCGCTTCCCTTCCTTTTGCTGATTGAGGCAGACTGTTTTGTTGCTAGTCAGATGATGCTTCCAGCTAATAGTTCCAACAGATTCCATATGTCAATTATAAAACTCCCCAACGGCCTTAACCAATTCTTTTTCCAGTATGACATTAATAATGTTTGGAGAAGAGTTGCCAGCTCTTTTAAAGCTCTAGATGTTTGACTAGAATTTCTTTTATTTATTGAAATATTCAAAATTATTTCAATGACTTGGCTAAAGTGACGTGGTATACATTTTCAATCCTTGAAAGTGAAGAAAAATAACTTTGAAGACATAGATTTGTGCAAACTATTATTAAAATGCTATATTGTATAAAATGCATATAAGATATTAAAATGACTGGTTAAAGGTATTACAACTACTTGTAAGTTAGGACATCGTAGGCCTTTACAGTAAACCACAGAGCCTTGTTTTGTAATAAAACATAGATGTGATTAAAATGCTATCCTTATCTGTACAGTATGTCGTTCTATTTCACTTTGGTAAAATAAAATAAATTGGAAAAAATACATTAATCACATATTTTAATGCGATGGAGGACAAGGTCAGGCTATTTTTTTCTGTTGGGGTGGTGTGTCTCTGTCACACACAAACAAACACACATGCAAACAAACAAAACAAAGAGAGAGAGAGAGGGGAAAACAGTGAGAACCCCCGAGGAAGTTCCAGTTGTCCTTGCTTTGCTGAAATTCCTCGTAATTAAAATCATACAATCATTCTATGTACTGTATAACTTCTCAAAAAATCTGTGTGGCCCCTGAGGTCGACAACAAAGCTCGGGCCTCATGTGAGTGTCAGATGTGGCAGCAGATTGCTTTGTGGTGTCTTGCAAGCAAATGTTTGGGCTCTGAGCTCAGTGCCAGAGCAGACGTACATACATAATGTATTTCTTTGTTAAATGTCTTAACGTGCAATCTCTTTCTGTTTTACAGTGTGCATCTTTGATGTAGAAAACTATGGTCAATTAGGCTACATGATTTCACATACTAATTAATTAATAAATGCCCAGATTGATATAACTCTGTTTAACGTTGTCCGTCCTATTTATAATTTATAATCAAGTCAGGCTGGAATCCACTGCACAACTTCTAATTCCACAGATCAGAAGCAGACACAAGGAGCCTTTTGGAATCAAACAAGACTGATGCTAGCATCTCCGTGAGGCGGCTGTACTTAGGCAGAGTGGTGCTTTGAGCTAAGTGCTAAAATATCTTAGTTTATAGCATGCTAACATTTGCTAATTAGCACTAGACAAGAACATCAGATAAGGCTGATGGGAATGCCGTTCATTTTCCTGAGGGCAACATGTCTGTACCAACTTCCACGGCAATCCATCCAACAGTTATTAAGATATTTCACCCAAAGCCACAAATGTCAACCTCATGGTGGTGTTAGAGGAAAAGTCAGGTGATCAACAAAGTCATTGGGCTTTATCCTTTGGGGACCACAAGTGTGTGTACAAAATTTCATCTTAATCCATCTAACAGTGATAGAGTTGAGTTGAGCTGAGTTGAGCCGTGCTGCGTGGGTGTGCCCTGAGCTGAGAATGCCAGTCTGTGAGCCAGGCACCCAAGGAGGATGTTCTCAAGTGGTGGAACCTAATCTTTCCCAGCAGGAATCCAAGCGGCTCTGCAAGTGTATGAATAGAGATAATATCTCTATAATGAGGCCTGTTTTGTACCATCAAAGTCTTCAAAAGGGTCTGAAACCCGACCTCCCTCCTAGCACTGACAATCCCTCAGTAATAGCTCCCTATTATTAATTGTTTTGCCTGCCTGCTAAGTCCTTGTCCCTCTCTTTTTCTCTCCTGCTCTTGTAGTTGTGTTTTAGCGGCTCACCCATGACCTATCGCTTTTTAGTGTACTGACACTCTGCCAGTTTGTAACTCAGTGGAAAGGAGGTGTTTGTTTTCCTTCTTTTTTTTTTTAAATGAAAGTGTTTCCAGATACACTGCTTTCTCTTTATTGTACAGTAGATGTCACACTCACATGAGGAAATTATATCACACATATTATTCACGGGCAGTACATTTTTATAACTTCAGTGATTTATCCTTTCAGCGTGTCCAACACTGCCTGTGTCGTTGGGTCAGACCCAGCACAGGTGCACTTGATATCTTTGAGCTGTCTGCCGTGGTTGGTTGACAAACATCCGGACATGGTTAAAGGAACTGACCAAACCACCCCAACTCAGCCCCACTGAGGACATGGCCCTTTGCATATCCTGCTTCATGACCATTGTCTATTGTCAGCGGCGATATGATAAGTGGGTCGTCTATCTGATGTTGTGAGGAGTTCTGAAAGATCCAGCCTCCCAGTTCTTCTCAGGATAGCAAGCAGAGATCCAACTGGCTGATAGTGTTTGGTGTAATAAAATGTGACAGGGGTTACTGAACATCTGTGCACTGCTATAATCTGATATATCAGAAGCACATAGCAGAGGACACATATAGAACAGGACAGTGGTGGTGGTGAGGATGGAAAAAGCACTTTAAAAATCTTTGTTGACTCTGCATTTCTTCAATCTCCTAGGTGCGGTAGCTTTGTCTGAATGTTGAGGTTGACCTAGAACCATTGAAGTCTGAAGCATACATCATTCTTTCAAATTACTCTATTAAGAAACACTTGTAAATAGTAGCGTGACACATCTTAAGACATTTTTAACTGACTTACTAATTGAATCCATCTTAAGTGCATGTGTGGGGAAACTCAGTTAGAGCTGTGTGAGTCACAGCAGTCCAGTAAAGGCTGTGCATAGGCCCGAAGGATTATTCTGATGTCTGTCTCTCTGTAATGGACAGTAATGTACATGAAGTGAGTGACTAATATTTCATTATTAATGTTTGTATCAGTGATCTGGAAGTTTACCGTAGACTGTAAAAAGTGCTGCATGTCTCAGCCTGAGCCCAAAGTGTGATTAGAAAATGAATAAAATGTAAAAATGTTTTCAAATTCAGCTCTAGAAATGACTTCTCAGATGTCAGATATGTGGAACCTCATGGGGAAGTTCCTTAGTTCCTTAAGAAGCAGTTTCTTCCACATGATGACAGGCCTCTAATTCCATGTAAGTGATGCAGACACACACACACACACACACACACACACACACACACACAAGAATCACACGCACACACTAACACATGCCATGGGCATTTACCAACACAAGCATCTCACAGAGAAGTATCTCCATCAAAAAAAGCTCTCTCTCCATCTGTTAAACAAATAGGGAGCCCCTACAAAGGTGTGCAAAAGAATCCACATGATCAAAGTGTATGTGAATGGCAGCCTTGTCCTGGCCCGGCCATTATCAGGCCGCATGAATGCCTGTCTTCTCCTCTTTTGTCGGCCGAGGCATTGACAGTCACTCACCCGGCAATGACTGTCACACCAGCGCAAAGAGCCAGCCGCCGACAGGGGCCAGCCACATCAAACGAGGCTGTCAAGGGGCCCTGCTCATGAACCGCGGCAACAAACACCTCCTGATCCTCACCTACAGCTCAGTAGCAGACACCCACCGCTGTGCTCTCAGCCACTGCCTCCACTGAGAAAAGATGTACTGCCTGGACCTCATTTCCCTCTCTGCCCCCCCTTCTCTCTCTCTCTCTCTCTCTCTCTCTCTCTCTCTCTTTCTCAAGTAGTCCTTGTGTTAACCTCCAGCCTGCCGAGACACAAAGGGCTGCTAAAGTGAAGAATGCTTTATGGATGCATGACAAGGGGAGGCTGGGGGTCAGAAGGTACACAGGATGTGAATGAGATACATTCAGCTTTACTTTCAATTTGGAGCTGAGTCACACTTGATTTAAGCTGTATGATGTTTGAACTTCAAAAGTCAACTGGAAAAAGAAGACAATATTTTTCATTGGGCTGTGACAAGCACTCTGGTCAAGTCAGCGTGAGTGTGGGTTGCATGTGTATTATACCAGCTCCAGATTACATTAGCAGAAATAAATGTCACCTCATATGAAGTGTTTTTCGTCAGTTAATGAGAGATTTACACAGAAGCTTGAAACATTGTGAATTTCACTTTACATTAACTGTATCATTTATGATGAAGGTCTTATGCAAAATTGTACTCTGCCTGCTGCATATTCAGTATTTATGTCTACTCAAGAAAAAAATATTACAGGAAGTAGATTTGAGTACTGGATCAAGTTTCCACCTGGTCTGGTACATATAACCAGAACACAAGAGCATGGTCATCAACTAAACTATATACTATACCAATGACTATAAAGTTGCAAATATTTGACATTTCAGAGAATCATATGGAGAGACATATAACATAAATGTGAATACAAATGTCAACATATGATACAAAACATGATACTTGTATCATTGTAGGACACTCATTTTCACCTTGGTCTCCTGTTTGACCTCTAGCCCTACTTTGACTGACTGTGATTAGACTGCCACCTGTAGGCCAAAGATGATTCACTATCCACTACTACTAATTCACTACTATTTCAACTACTGTATATGAACATTTCAGGTTAGCCATAGGAAGGAAAAGAGAATGATTTTTTTTTAATAAATATCTGAAACTAAACAAGCAGCTCTGGCAATAAAATACTGGAAATACGAGAAACAATGTGGAACCATGTACCTTTCAAAATACATACTGATAAAATATTTAGTGTGACTTTTACAATACTACCAAAATCTAGTATTCCACTTAAATTTGATCAAAAAAGAATCTTAGGTTAAAAATAATCATAATAAATACATACATAAACATTAATGTATATTGCATTTTTCATAATTGAATGAATGTAACAATTACTTTAAATTCGAGCGTTTTACCAGCTTTATTTGTTTATGAATGACGAAATTTGCCCCATATATTAGACATTCTTTACCAAACAGGAAATAAAATACTTATTTAATAGGGCAAAATGTAATCTTCTTTTTCATTAACGCCATATATTAGACATTCTTTACAAAAACAAGAAAAACGTGTGTTCGTTTAATAATGAAACATTTGAATCTTCTACTTCATAACTAGTAAAACCAAAGATAAAAACTTTTTTATTTTTACTGTTGTATTTCTAAAGCTATCACTTATCATAACGTGTGAATTCAACTGAAGCTCATGATTTCTGCATTTATGAAGAAAAAAAGAGTCGCATTTTCGCACATGTGCGGAACAAATCGGGTTTCCGGAAAGCCACACTGGATTTATCTGCGATCTTCTAGCAATGCCTTTAACTACGACGATCGCTCCTTGCGACTAACTTGGTCTCATTTAAGATGGCTGCCTAGTACTCTGAAGTAACGAGGTTGTTGCATGTCAACATGTCACTTCTCAGAGTTTGTGCCTTTGCCAAATGTCTGAACGGTCGCAGTTTATTTGAGAAGTGTGCTATTCGCGTGTCTTTCGTGGACTGCTGTCAGCTGTGTGCGTCGATACGGAGCGGTGCAGGCAGACGAATATCAGGTGAGCCGAAGGAGTCTGTCTCACATTGATATCACGTTTAGTAGCCTATAATTAAAGTAATGTCGAATAAGTTCGCATTGCACGTTGCACATTGCATTGGTTAGCTCATGTAACAGTTTGGTCAAATGATTTGCTATCTATGGTAAAAACCTGCTTGACTACTAACGATCCCCAGGTCCTTATTTAAGATTCACTCCATTAAGTTCAAGTTCAAAGTATTTATTGTCATATTCGCAGTAGGAAACATGTTTCCCTGTACAACGAAACAATGAACGCCGAACAATATAAATCTAATTCTAATAGATAAAAAATTAAAATAGAATTAAAATCAAAGCCAGCATATAAAACATACAATAGAAATATAAACTGCAAGACTGTGAGTTGCCTGAAGCTCAGCTGGTGAAGCTGGTTGGGGGTTCGATCCCCAGCTCCTCCTGGTCCATGAGCGGGACTCTAAACCTCCAAATTCTCGTTTTCTGTATGTGGAGGGAAAGACATAGCAAAATGAACGTAATTTTAGAAGTAACTATTTATTAACTGCAAGCAATAAGCAGACAGCCCTATCACTGTTGTTGGTAGTAGATCTTAGTGTGTGATATTTATTATAACCTCTAATGGTATCTTCTAACTGTCTGGTTTTTCTTCCAGAGACACCCGTGCAGCTTCAAAGAAGAAATGTTTCATTTGTCATCCCAAAGACAGAAGATGGAAGGAAACGTGTTCTGGAACATTCTCAGTTGTTAGACGGTATGTTATTGTAGACGGCAGCTTGTCATACTGCCACATTTCTAACCCCCAATACCGAACCTCTCGTGTAGTGAGAGGTTTGAGAAGTTTAGCATGTTAAAAATAATTGCAATTTCATAGTGACTGCTGGTATATCAGAGTTCTCTGGCAGGCTTTTTTCTCTAAATGCTGCCACCCCAAACTGTATTTGTTTACCGTTTTATCCAAGACTCCAGATAGACATTCTGGTACATTGATTGTGTCATGAAGAGCTTCATGTCACAGTAATTGTATGAAAGTGTGCAGTATACCTTGACCTATGCAGGCTTCTGTTTTCCTTAATTGGTTCCTAAAGTACGTGTCCTAGATTTTTGTGCTACAAGCCTGTGAGATGTTAGAGTTCTTGCTAGGCCTAATCAGCTATTGTAGCCTGTAATCCTGTCTGTATTTTATTGTATTACTCTTAAAAAGACTTAATTTAGTTTACTTACATTAGATTACTTTTCTATTTCTCCCTCCCAGTGCTTGAGGCCAGGATCCACCAACTCCAATCTGAAGGCATTCTAGATGTCCAACATGCAAAGGTGCAGTTTGTTAAAGCGCCCTCCTCTGGAAGAGGGGCTTCATCTGGTAAGGGTCCCAAAAGCACACCTCAGGAGAAAACTGACATTCCTAAAGCAGGACAGACTGTTGTTAAAGGAGCTTCTAAATCTCAGTCCAGCCGCTGGATGGAAAAATTAACTGAGGAGAAGAAAAACAAACTCAAGAAACAGCAGTACCTCAAGCAGAAAATACAGAAGAATGTCAAGGAGAAACCTACAGGCAAATCTAAAGGTAGCAAAAGCAGCTCGCTGCTCCCCGGTGTAACACGTAAAACTATATCTACCACAGCTAAAATGACTGTGCCCTCGAGTAAGAAGAGCAGAGGTTGCACGAAATTGTCTGATGAGATTCGTGCTGCAGTTTCTTCAACAGTTGCTGCCACTGCTGGTTCTGCTGCTGCAGGGACAGCAGCCATGCCACATAAAGTACCTAAAGGGAAATGGAAAGACTCTAAGAATCAGGTTCCAGGTGGAGAGAGCCAAAAGCAAACTGTTACTGATGACCGGGGCAGGTCCAAAGACCTGGCTGAGGTGGAGGAACTGGAGAGGAGGCTCAGTCAACAAGTAAGCCAGTGGACGTCTTCAAGTAGCCCAGAGCAGCTACACGGGGACAGTGAAGGAACTGCGTGTGGGGACCTCCAGCTTAGCGTCCGCTCTTACCTGGAGGCATGTGTGTTTGCTGGGGAGGTTGAACGGGCACACAATTTCCTTCTCAGCCAGCACAGAGTTATGGGTCGACGTAGACATCTGAACACAGACATCTACAACATCATGATGAGGGTGTGGGCCAAGAAGGTGAGTTCAACAGCTAAGATATGTTGGACTACTTGCAGGTTTAAGAAGCGTGACAGGATGACAAGCCAAATATAGCATTTTCTACATTACTTGTATTCTAACTGAACAAGAAAACTTCCTCAGGATGGTAACTTACGTAGTTACTTGTGAATGTTTGTATCATTTGTGTGTGTGTATGTGTGTGTGTGTGTGTGTGTGTATATATACACACACACACACACACATACACACATATACATACACACACACACGTTATACTTTCACATTCTCTGCTTCGCTGACAACCGACAGTCGTTCTATTGGACTTTATAAGCAAACCTCATCACCTCAGTGTGTTTAGTTTAATTGTTGTCACTTGCTTGCTTGGTGTCAATAAACATTTCTGGAGTAAACATTGGTTTAAAGTGTACATGGAAGTGAAGTTTAATGGTCCTCACATGTCTCTCTCTCTCTCTCCCTCTCTGTTTGTAGGCCACATTAAATCAGATTGGCCGCATGTTTATTCTGTTAGAAGAGGCTGGTCTGAAGCCAAATCTGGGATCCTACTGTGCTGCTCTGGAGAGTATGGGCCGCAATCCCAATTGCTCCCCAAATATCGTCACAAGGTATGTGTACACACACATGCCACCCACGAACAAGGCTCACGAAGAGCTGTGTTTGTGATAACAAGCATTTGATAAGTTAGCACAGTATCATTCAATATTTTACAAGAGGGCTATTACTGTAAGGTCATGGGACAGAGATTTGAGTTTTAAAGGAGGGCAGTGGCAATACAGAGACTTACCAACAGGGGTCATTCTATGCTCATTGTTTAAACTTTTGCACATCCTTTCTGATGTGCACCTCTGGTGGTGGGTTATTAGTTAGTTTATTTAAAAGCATAGACTGCATTTGCTTCTTGTTGTGTTTTATTATTAAGCAGTTACTTTGCTCTTCATGCTTCAGTGATTTAGTTACTGTCAGAGCTGACATGTACTAGTGAAAACACTGTACTTGACATTATAGCCCAGTTCCCAGTTATCCTAGTTCCTAACAATGTGTAAAAATGTTTCGCAGAGATGAAAGAATAAGTCGGCTCCATTAATTCTAGCTGCATATTGTGTATTGACCATATATTGATATTTCTGTGTCACAAAATCGACTCTTAAATACAATATGAATCCTGATATTTAGACTCATATACTGTACAACATTTAAATGCATTTAATATATTACAAATCACTGTTATATATTGCATGGCATCTCATACAGCCTGCACAGTGGGACTCGAGATACAACAGGTAAATCAGCACAACCGCGTCATAGTGCACAGGGCTTGACTTTATCATAATGTCATGATGCCTTTGCTCTGGGCAGCCATGACGCCCTATTTTCTGATCACCCCTAATAAGTGCAGTAAATTAAGTCAGACTTGTAATTAAATGGTAAGTAATGTATGCTCCTTCTCCCATCCCCAAAAACGGTTCACTTGTAAAGGTTAAATGTGAACAGTTGTTGATTTTCTTTTTCATTGCCTCATGTTTTACGTTGTTGAGCTGAGGGTTGCAGGATAGCAGTGTTGGTCCAAAGCACAGCAGTGCTTTTACAGTAAATGTGCAACTAGAATCAGTTATGTTTATTATGATTTTCCGCTTTGGACTTTTTGTGTTTTGTATTTTATTTGTATTTTCTATAATTGTTTAAAATAAGCTTTTGCTTGTTTTATGGTCTGTAATTCTATTCTCATGCTGGATTGGTTTACTTCCACTGATCTCTGCCAGGATGGTCAAAGACCAGTCCCAAGTTGTAAAACAACAAGTTGATCTTGTGTATCAATTGTAAATTGAGGCCTGCTTTATTTTCCCAAAACAGTATCGGTGTTCAGTGTCTGTCTGGTTATTAAGATGACAGACACAAGTGTTCCAAACGCTGTTACTTTCCCTCATCACTGATATTGTTTCCATGGCAACCCAGCATCACATGTTGTTTCCTAAAGTTTTGGTCGATTTGTGGAGGTTTCTGTAATGATTACTGTAGCTATTCACGAGGCCATTTAAAATAGTTGTGGTTGTGGCAGCATGCTGACACGATGTTACTGAGTTTGGCTTAATCTAATTACAAGACGGCAGAACTCTGCTGATGTGCATTGTGTTGGATTTAATTTGTTTTTGCTCAGACAAACTGGCAACTTTTTTGCAACTTTTTTTCATCGAGGACAACCTTGACAGCCGGTAGCCCAGATGTGTCTCAGCGGTAACTAGGTCATCCAGACAAATCACTGTTAAGTATTATTAATTGAGTTGTTATGTCACTGACTGTGTGTGAGCCCCACACTTAGATTTATTGCATGTCATTTAGCACATGGAGTATACACCTACTGGGCACAGCTCCCAGCTTCAGCAGAAGACTACATGTGTCACAGGACCACACGTGCCTGTTTGATGGCAGCCAATACAATCAGCTGGCCTGCTGCCCAGGCAGTGGCCTGGCTCATATCGAATTTTCTGTTGTTTTTTTTTCGTCTGAGGGGCCTGACATTGTTCTGGAGTAATTATAGCAGGAAAGACTACAGCACACAGTGGTGTTGCATTTACCAAAATGCATGTTGATGTATAGACCCAGCTGCACTTTCACAAGACGCATGTCCTCTTCGAAATGAGCTACGTAAGCCATGTCCCAGTTCAGGAGCTGCCTCCTTCACAGTCTGTATTTCAAGAATACAATGTAACATGTAGACAGGCCTCTTTTTTTCTATCTGACTTTGGAGGACACAAGTGGTGCATCCTTTATGGCCCCTCGGTTTCTCCAAAACCTTTGTATGCAGGTCAGGAATTGTGCATCCAGGCGGTCCTTGTCAACTCCAATGAATTTCATAAATATTATGCGTCTATGTTGTATTATAAGGTATCTGTGTTCAGGTGTCATTGAACCCTTTTATTTGAGAATTTCCATAGTTTTATGAGTTGACAAGAACTGTGAATGCACCGTACGTTTTGGTCTTTTTGACATGAGTCTCCCTCATCCTCAAAGGGATTGCAGGTTCATCCCACAGCCTTCACTTTTCTAAAAGTCTGACCTTTATAGGCCCTTGATGAAGGCACCATGTGAGCTACACACAGCTAGTTTCTAATCACACCATTCAAAGTGGCTCACTCCTACAATGTGATTTTGCAGTGAAATGATGAAATCGTATTGCTCCCCCTGTGTCACAGCTGGCTTGATTAGTTGGTTGAGAGCTTCATCAGCCTCTGTTGCACAAACCTCACACACACTCACACACACACAGTCACACATACCTTCCACCTCCATCAGCCTGTGCAGCGTGGTCCAATAGCGGAATAGGTGGCAGGGCAGTAGGGTTGGCGGTAGGTATCTGGTTGGTCCATCGATCACTGCAAGCAGATGCTTATATGACATTGTTGTTCTGCAGTGGTGCACTCCTGCTCAGTCTCTGGCCTCTCGTGTCTCTTTGCTTTCTCACTATCATCATTTTCTCTGTCACTCAATATGTTTGTTGTCTGCCTGTCCTTTTTTTAATTTTATTTTTTTTTATTGTATTGTCTCCTCCTTTATTACGGCCCAACTGCTGTACTCTCCTAATATCACTCTCGCCTTTGAAGTCACCCCTACAGCATCCTTGCCGTCACTGTACCCATCGGTTTCCCTCTCCTCTGACTCTCTCCATCACACATGCACACAATGACTCACGCACACACTTATCCATACAAGTTTTCCCTTTTGTAAGTGCTGTGTCCTCCAGAGCTCTTTGCTCCCTAGGGTGCAGCAGAGCAGTCACCAGGCTGATTATGCTCTATCTTTCAACCTCTCTGCTCTCTTTGTTCCTGTGGACCACACTGCCAGCACCCAGACTAATCCTCTCTTTGTTCAAGGCTCGCTCATTTACTCAGCCCAAAATTGCACATTGCATCACAAGAGACTCCGAGGCATGAGTGAAAATACTAAAAGATTTGACCTCTTTGGCTTGCTTTAGAAATATTTCCAAATGCACACTTCATAGCTTCAAAGTGTAGACATATCTGACAGATTATTGTAACACAGTGTTTTGTTCATTGTCTTCATCCTTTCATGTGCAGAACCCTGCTCACTTCTGATTAGATTAAGTCGGTGGAAGTTGCTGACCCAAAGTTTCCTCCAGATGGTAATTAGTGTGCTGTTATGTATAATTGTCTTGAGGTAGAGGTGTGAAGCAGAGCTCTGTCATCCTCTGTGGTCGATGATAAATGCGTTTTCCTCACTTCTGTCTCTTGGCTTAGTCATGTAGCTCTGTTGTTAACCTCTAGGGAGCAGTGCAGCCAAACATGATCTTCATGGTCTACACCTCAAAGTGTGCAGGTTTTACCCCTGTAGACATTCAAATAAAAATACTGCGTAGTGTATGCTGTGGTTCATACATTACAATGTTACAATTCAGCTAAAAATACTTTGGCAACAGAAAGTAATTTATTGTCCGACTTTTTAGTCTGTGCTTGTCTTTAATGTTAGGCTTTGTATAAGATATTGCATAGGCCCAAATTATGGAATGGCTTATACCAGAATCCATGAAAAATTTACACAAACAAAATATTTATCACTTTAGCCCCAAAAGCTCACTTTTAACAGAAGAATAAAGATCCACCAGGCTGAAAATCTTAATCACAGACCTTCTTAGGTATCATATATCAAATGTAATTATGGAATATTCATATTATTACACCTAATTTGTATTTCAGAGACTTGGACTGTGCATGGGCGTTATCTGCATTATGCAGTCCACTCATGGAGACGGCTCTCTCTAGGAGATCTCTAAGAGATTCTTTCCTATTTCACTGATGTCGTCAGTGCTCATCTGCCTGTCGATCAAACTCATTCTTTGAGCCCGACAGAAAAGACCTGTCAATTCAAATACTTCAATTGATATTCTGCAACTGTCAATCAGGGCAGAATTAATCAGGAGCCCGACAAGTTATATGATTATCTTGGTCTCGTTCCCACATCAACAAGCAGGTCAGGTGTGTGTGTGTTACAAACTACTCTGTTACGTAGTTTACTGTTTAACAGTATTTTTATGCTACTGTGTGTGGAAAAAAAATTGACCTGGAAGGCAAGCAATAAACAAAAGTAACAGTCTATTTTATGGAAACACGCACTTGTTTTCCTAACTCTCACGATGACATGGTGAGTTACAGTAAATGAGCAACAGAGTAAACTCTAATATGAAACAAGACATCTCTGACTATTGTCAGTATACACAAATTGCAGCACATGGGTAAGCATGTATCATGGAAAATACAGGGAGGCTTTTTATATATATAATTGGACCGTTCAGTCATTCAATGGCTAGAGCTTTGTTGTGTTGAGTCCATGACATTGTATTTTGACAATGCATGCTGTAGTAATTTAGTCTGTATATTCTTTGTAACG
>JAVQJF010124398.1:0-35830 GCA_036023855.1 Gadopsis marmoratus | reverse complement strand
GTGTGTGTGTGTGTGTGTGTGTGTGTGTGTGTGCTTTTGAGCCTCAGCACCCTGTGATCTGATTTATCCTGACAAGGCAACAGGACCGAACAATACAAATGTCTATTTTCTCTCATTCGCGCTCTCTCTCTGCATGCTTCAGGCGGAATAGAGGGAGGTGATTAAACATAACAAACCTGCTGCAAGAATGACATTCCCAATGAGGAATTTTTGGAACCTAAATCCCCCTTTTGTATGTTATACTCATAATACTATGTCAGAAACAGTTAAGTGCCATTTGGCTTAGAAGGCTGCAGCAAGATTACTCAAGACCCAACAGATGAATACATACAACTACATTTTTAGCATTTCTGCATTGGTAGACTGCACTTGTTAGAGTGGACTTTCATGAATTTAATCATCACCTTTGAAGCACCTATTTTTGACGTGCTAACCCCATGTGTAGTATATATAAAGAGTGCTAAAAAGCAGAGGAGACCGGGCCTTTGCAGTCACAGTGCCTCGACTCTAGAGCAACCGCCTGAGTAGATGAGACAAGTTAGTTCTTAATCTTTGTTTGAATCGCACCTAAAAACAGATTATTTTAGGATTTCATTGTTTTTTTCTTTGTCTCTTTTTGCTCAAAATTTGTGTCTCATGTACTGTCATTATATTCAAGTCACAGAGCCATGCTCCTATTTTTCTGAAAGCTAAATCCCAGCCAATGTTTGATAAACCCTGAAAGTTTAAAGTTGAACAAGAATTACTGCTGTTCTGAAGGTATTTCAACAATCCTCAAAGGCTTTTCTAACCATCTGGATGTAAGAATAATCTGTCCACTGCATAAAAGATTTTCAACCTGTTTCTCAAAACTCAAATTTCTATTTTGGTTCACATCGTATAAATTGAGCAAGATGGGAAATGGCTTGAAATCATTTTTTTATGCAGCAGACACATTTTTTTTATTCCAGCTGGACAGAAGATTATTTTAGGATTCTAGAAATACCATAATAAATCATAATAACTTTTGCTCATGCCCTTATTTTTTGTCTAGCATTATCAGGGTATAGTATGATGAAATACCTTCAAAAATGATTGACATTCCCATCAGCCTCAGCTGTACTGTAAGTGTTAGCATGCTAACACGCTAAACTAAGATGGCGAACAGGGTAAATGTTATATCTGTGTAACCGCTGTAAACTTCACTTCACTGTAACTGGCTGGTTCAAGTAACCCTTCAATCTGCGTTGTGTAGAAAATGATGAGCGGGAGGCTTGTTTGTCTTCACACATCGCAAATTTATTATCTGAACAGGACCAGGATCTGTACTCGTCAATCATACAGTTGACTCGCTACAGGCAGCTTGCACGCTACAAAAGAACAGCAAGTTACTATACCTCAGAGGGTAGCTTGCTAGCTCAGAGAATACATTCTGTTGTTATTAGAACATTTTAGGACTTAAAAAGTACAGCAACCCAGTCGTAACTCTTCTCATCGACACTTATTTAAGTGTCACAGTGCATATGTGTTCCAGTAGTGAATATACAGACATTATACACAATATTTATAAAGAGAATCTCTCATAAACCTGCAACGGATCAGAGCCGCCAGTAGAATTTTTCATCTACCTCTGAGAGAGGGTGCCCTTGAGCCAATAATCTACACAGATACATATCAAATTATGTTAATTATAGCAAGTGGAACCTACTACACAAACTCTGTTACACCTAAACATCAACATCAAACCACCGACATGCCAAAGTACAGTCTTACAGAGCTGCTAGCAAGACTGTAGACACTTAGTTTCAGTTTGTGTTCATTTTATTTGGTAAATTGAATTTTAGTGAATGTTATTTATTTATATTTAATCAACTATAATCTTAACATATTTTTGGTGTTGTCTTCTCTGAAGCACTTTATAACTGTTTATGAATTATTATTATTTATTGTCCTCGCCTCCAGATTCAAAACCCTCCTCTCTCCTGTTTGTCTGCCTCCTAAATCCCTGCTCTCAGTGTCTTCGTTTTTATTCCTGCCCAGCTCTTTAGAGAGAGTCCCTAAGCCGTACGCCCTGCAGCACTCTGAATTGTGAATCCGAACAGCTGGAGCAGCAGCAGATAGACAGTGACTGAGAAAAGGGAGGGAGGGGGAGATATACAGACTGAGAGAGAGGGAGATGAAAAGCATGCCAAGCGAGAGAGAGGCGCTCATACTGAAGAGGCAACAGCTACAGCAACAGCACGCTCCTTCCCCATCCTCCCTCTCCTTTCTCATAATCCAACATCCTCGCCGGGGGAGATGGAGAGCGCCCTGACCCACTGAGGAGCACAGTCTCAGGGAGAGGAAAATCTCACGTGAGACTCACTCCTGTGAATGCCTGGATAATATTTTTGGGACAAGAGCCAAGGAGTGAAAGGAGGTGTGTACACACGAGCCTGTCGGTGGGACGCAGGGAGGGAGGGAGGGAAGGAGGGAGAAGGAGGCAAAAGAGGGGGATGAGTGGCGGGTTTGGTACAGCTGCAGACGCCAGCGTCTGACAGTGAGACAGACTGGGGGGGACCTGAGGAGTGGAGGGCTGGCACGTGTGGAGCAGTGTTGGCAACTTGTGGGTGAAGAAGACAGGAAAATAGATTCACATACGCACACAGCTGGACAGATGAGGAGGAATCAGGGACGACACTTCAGTCCTGGGTATGTCCACTTATACTACACATACTCATCCACACAGGCATGTACATTTATCCTCAATGGTTGGTGTGTTTTTACCATTAGAGCACAGAAACACTTGAAACGCAACTGTGCGTGTTTGCAGATCTGCATGGTTGACGACTACCCACCCTGACAAGGCTCCCTACTTGCCCTCAGATACTTGAAGCAAAGGAAAGAGGACGAGGAGGAGAGATTGTGTGTGTGGCTGGTCGTGCCTTTGTACCATTTACATCTTGTTATAGCATTATTGTATACCTCTGTACGCATTTCATAATGGGTGCTGTAAGCTGTCAGAGTGATGCATCTAAATAAACCCCCACTGCTGGACTATTGTCATGTCACAAATTGAGCAGTCACATCACACTCATCTCAACACTTGTTTCTGTGGTTGTAACATTTGCTCATTACGTTCACTTTGGACATGAGTTATTTGTTCTGTACACAGGGTGCAGTCATAAATTGAGCGCAATAAAAAATGTGAAAGGGTAACTTGAGTGGCTGCTGAAGAAAAGCTGAAGCCAGCGTTCTGGTCTAAGACATGTTCAGTATAGCCCTGCTTACCCAGGCTGCACTGCCCTGTGTGGTAACATGACATGTGTTATGTCATGTTGTGGCAGAGTTCATTTGGCTCATGACAGCTTTTCACAGGTTTACATGAGGTGTATCACCCAGCTGCTTATGTTTCTCTCCATCTAAACGCCCCTCTCTCTTCCTCTTTTTCACACCATCTTCCATCTTTTTCTGTTTCCAATTATAGGCTGTCACCTCTCTCCCTTTCCTCTTGATCCTATCTCCTGTTTCATTTTTATGCTAAGCAATTACCTTTACCTGACTCTGCTCCTCCAGACAGCATGGCTGGCTAGTTTCCTGTCTGCTTTTTCAACAGTCAAAGTGACAGATGGGCGAGGATTTCATGGCCATTGTCGTATTGTCGCCTGAACCTGAGCAAAGAGCGACCACAGTGAAACCTGAACACAGCAGCTACTTCATATTATTGCTACTCTCATAGAAAAATAGCTCCGGGGGGCTTTTCAGTGTACAGAAGAATTACGCCTCTAATCATACAATCAGCTCATTATTTCCTGCACCTCATTAACTTATTTGGGTTTCTAACTTTATCGCTGTTCGCAGTCTTGTCTTCCTGAAAACAAAACAAAACAAAAAAAACTCATCCAGACAGAGCTGGCGGGCAGAGCGCTCCCTGTATATGGGTGAACTTGCTGCTGGCGTCTGAGAGGAAAGACTTGCCAGAGACCTGAACCCCCCCAATCGCAACCTTCCTACCCAGCTGAATCCTTGCACTCTTTTATGTATCTATACCCCCAGCTTTCCAGCTTTCTCTATTCTCTATTCTAGTCTTCTTCCCTCAAACCTCACTGGTAATGAGCCCATCTTATAACCTCTTTGCTAGAACAGAACAACTCCTACAGAAAGACACATGTTGACATAACAACATGCACACACTCCCACCACCAGCATAACCCTTTTAGCGTAGCAGTGTGACAGCTACCTGAAGCATAGTATCACTGTACTTTCTACTGCCAAGCTTGTAAAATAGTGTGAAGGGACACAGACATTGTAGGATCACAGAGGACTGGTGAATCTAAATAAAAGACTGAGGTGATAATGGAAGAAGGCAACGAGTCAGGACTGAAAGAGATCATAGGGTGACGGAAAAAATTGAAGAATGTGGGTGAAAATGTTTGGGCTCGGCGTTGACAGGTGCTGATTGCTGACATCTTTTTCCAGATATTGGACACAGCAGCAAAGTGATCGTTTTCAGCCACCCCCGGGGAAAGAAGGTGAAAAAAGGGAGAGAGGGAGAGACACAAGAAGCAAAAGGTGTTTGATTTATCTATAAAATCCTTGTGCCGCATAATTTTTTGGCGATGATGTCTTTTCGTTATTATAATCTTGTTCTGACTAAAGTAATAGCTGAGCTCTAAGAGCATGGCATCGTGACTACGACGAAGTCCAATGGGGCAAGATACATGAGCAGGCAGATGATCAGACAGAGTAAGTCAACAGTAGGAAGTAAAACAGATTCAATCAGGTCTCTCACATCAAGGTTTCATCCATTTATTGCAGCGATACTCATTTCAGTTTGGAAGTGTGGCTCATGTGATACTCTGACAAGATTATCCCAGAAATATACAACATTTGTGGAACACACAACGCACATATTTAATGCCGCTTTAATCAATATTTTTATATGAACAATGTATCAAATTACTGTGTAATTTGAAAGTTGTCACCGAGATTTAACAATCAACTCTGCAGTTCCCTTTAGCTGTACGGAGCATATTAGCGTCTTTGAGTTGATTGTTTGTTTGTTTTTTACGGCCCATAAATTTGCTGTTTTGGTTCAGTTTCTCAACTCTCTTTAAACTGGGGGTGTATTTCCAGCAGCACAGATGCTACTGAGTGATCATAGAAATATTATAGGAATACTGCAGGCAGCAGTGTGTCTCTATGATCCTCTCACACATTGTCACTTTGATCATAAAGGTGACACTACTGTATAGAGTCTATAGGCTACGATATAGTATTGAACTGAGTATCTATAGTATATAGCTTAGAGAATATTATAGATCCAAGATGAAAGGCTGACAGAAGGGCGTGGCTGAGAGAAAAAGGCGATCAGAAATCCGTCTGCTACTTCAGCACCACGGACAGCGCCATGGATTTATCGATACGCAGCACAGTTAGGCTACTGATGTTTCAGAGCCATGGTTGGGTCCATAGATTGTACAAAAAAAAGTCTAATAAAGGATGAATGAGTCAGGTAGACTACCCTAACATATTCAACTGAACTCTGCCTCTGCACTCTCTCTGCCTCTATAGGATGGAGAGGGTGGTTGGCAGGTTGGTTTTTGGTCATTTTGCTAACAAGGGGGGTGGCATCCCCCCTAAAATCATTTACTGTTTATATGGATGTATTATGTGTAGATAGGTCGTGGACATACAGTATATGATTTGACGGTATGTGTAACATGTGTCTCATCAAATGGCTCCATTAGGTCAAAGTTAAACCATAAAGACTATCTGCAATCTGTGGTGGATGTTTACAATGGACAGTTTGGGCAATAAATGTACAAGTTGCCTTCGCTATCTCTTCCAAATAGTGTTTCTAACCTGGGAGTTTGTTCAAAACCTACAGAAAATAAGCTTGATCTCAAGAGCACAAACATTCCCACATCGTATTTTATTCAAAATATCCTGTATTATCATCTGAGTGCTTGTGATTCTTGCCCTGTCTGGCTTCAATCTCAACGCATTTCCAGATCTCAGAAATTACATTTAGTGCCATTTTTTTTTGAACCGAAAGGAATGATGGTCAAAGCTCTAAAAAAAAAAAGTCTGCATGAACCCTGAATTTCCACTTAAGGCTTAAAACCCTCAGCGGAGTGACGAGTTCATGAGACATGGGAGTTTCACGAAACACAGAATGTTAAGGTTTCAGAGAGAAAAGTGTGAGCGTGATGTTTCTACTGGAGGAGACATGTGAGAGGAGAGAAGGAGCTATGATGATTGGCTGCGTAGAGAGAGGTAGGTGACCGAGGGTGTGTGGGCGTGTTGAAGGAGCTTTTGATCTCAGTGTGTGCGCTAGTGTGTGTGTGTGTGTGTGTGTGTGTGTTTGTGTGTGTGTGTGTGTGTTTGTGTGTGTGTGTGTGTGTGTGAGGATAATGGTTGACCTTGAGAAATGCACACACGGTCTTAAGGATGTCCTGCATGGAGGACTGTGGCAATTAGATTGCTTGGGATTGAGGTGCATACATGGACACCCACAGCTATCTACACAATCACACCACACTCACGCAATAAAACACCAGTCGTTATTAAACCGAGGAATTACACTGCAGAGCCTTGTCGTTGCATCACAGGTCGCTCACAAAACTGAATTTAATGGTCTAGCTTCCAGTATTGTTCAGCAAAACAGCATGAGTGAGTGTGTAATATTACCACTGAGTGTGTGCATGTGCATGAGTGTGTGTCCACAGAGATTATTAGGCTTTGAAGATGCTGGCCACTGGTGGTGTCGTACATGTACAGTGTAAAATAAAGGACATGATCCCAGTCAATATTGAACAAGTGGGCCACTGTCTTAGGGCTAATAACCAGCAGGAGTTGTAGTTCTCGACTCCTCCTCCGTCTCAGCCTCCTTCACCACTCTATTACGACCTCCTGACCTCCTCCACCACTTCCTCTTCCTCTTGCTGTTTCTCTTTCTTTCACTCCATCCCTCACAATTAGTTTAGTCTTACACTTCCCCTGTTTTTTCCTCATTCTGCCCTTTCACTTTCCATTTCGCTTACTTTAATTTACTTTCCCAGCTGCATTTTCTCAGACGTGACCCCGGCACCTCGAGCTTCTGTCGTTCCCTCTTCTGCTCACCGTTGCTGTCTGTCCGTCTCCTTCACTCCCCTCCCTTTCTCTCTCTCTCTCTCTCTCGCTCTCTCTGGCTCTCTCTGCTGCTTGGCTCTGATAGGACTAACACTCATAATGAATTAGCATTTAGCTTTGCTTTATTATTCAGTCTGACACAACAATCCCTGGAGTCATTCTCAATCTCTTTCACATAAACTCCCAAATTGAATTTAGTGATGATTGAATCTTTCCTTTCAAATTACAAAAATCGAGATACAAAATCCTTGAAGGTTTGCAAATCCCATTTTCCTGTTGTTACTACAGACTGCTCAGCCAGGTGCAGCTTAAAATGGAGTAAAATGGAGTCTCATTTTACTGACTTCCAAGAGAATTCTATGTGAATTGCAAATATGTTTTTAAGAAACTTTATTTAATTGTTTACAGTTACACTATAGCTTTGTCTCTCAGGTTTGATGAAAAATAAAGTTTGGTTCTTACAATGGACACATTTTTACACAGGTAATTTATTGACCTTCAAACTAAGCCTTGACGAGGTACAGTTAATATGTTGTTGTTGCTAGCAAGACTACTCTAAGATTCTCAGTTCAATCAGTACATTTTATTTCGCTGGTTCTCAAGCATCAACTAATGGAGAAAAAATGAATTGATCACTACAATCTACAATGTTAGCAGACATATGTCAATAGAAAAAGAGAGAGTGTGTCAACAGTCTCTTTCTCTCTCATCACCTGTTGCAATAAGAGGAATTCATCAACTGTGTCTCCGTGTGTGTGTGTGTGTGTGTGTGTGTGTGCGGCAGACCTCTTATTACCTGCTCTGCTTGAATTAAAGACTCATGTTTCTCAGACTTCATTAAATGTTGATGTGGGTCATGAAGTTCGTGGCTCTGCTGAGCTTCCTGTCCCTCCACAGACGTTAATACAGGTCAATGAGATTACCCTTTATGTGTGTGTGTGTGTGTGTGTGTGTGTTTGTGAAAGTGCACCTGTGCCCATGTCTGCTATTGTTAATTGAATGTTAATGCAGGTTAAATAGTATTACCTTACACTTTAATAATGCAATGTGCAGGATGTAGGAGCTCTACTTTCTTTACTTTACTTTTCCTCTTCTCTCTTTCTCTATTGTCTCCCCCCTCTGCTGTGTGTGTGTGTATTACCATCTAATGCCATCTGTAGAACAGACCTTTGGGGTAGGGGGGACGTTATTCATTAACTTTAACCGCATGACTTCTAGGCAAGAGCAACAGCAAAGTGTGTGGATGCGGATGTGTGTGTGTGTGTGTGTGTGTGTGTGTGAGGAGCACGCTCTTTGCACACATAAGGCCAATCAGTCTCACTTGTATGCTTCACTTTTCTCCTCTCCTTTCCTTTTCTCTCTGTCGCTCTCTTTTGCTCTTTCAACTGTGATTCTCAGAAGATGAACCGTAAGGACTCTGTTAATGAATGCTGTATTGCTATTGATTTCTCCTCTGATCCCTCAGTTTGTTCAGGAACAATACAAACCATGTTTCCTTGCGAGGTCGAGAGGAGGGCTCAGCTGATAGCCGTGATGGAGTGTTGTGCCCCGGTCCTGCAAATTGGATTTTAATGATTCAAGTATCATTTCTTGAACACTGCTCAGTGCTCCCCGCAGAAATTAAAATGCAATGTCCTCTATGAAAGACTGCAAGAAAGGGTCAGAAAATAAATGTTTTGGTAAAATCAGGCTGAGGTTACTTTAAAATACCTTAAAGGCCATTTTACATCGTTTTAAAAATGCCTGTTTATTTTCTATTAAAGTTCAACTGAAATTGAACAAATCTTTTGCCAAGAAATCAATATATAGTCAGACTTTTTCAGTTATTCCGCTCTGTGATTTGAAGGGCACATTAGTCTGTGACTTTGTTACACCGCGTTGTGATTTGAATCACAGAGTACGGGGTGGTGAGGCTACAGAACCATCTGTTGCTATGAGGTTTGACAGTCTGGGCATTTGCCATCACCACAAAAGAAAGACAGCTAACGCTAGCTAGATCCCCGACCATTCTATAGTGTGTAACAAACACAGCACTGAACATGTGCGGGAGCCTGACCTGGACCTAGCAGAATTTTAAATGGAAGCTAGCTTCTAGCTCCCACTTTGAAATACAGACTTCACAGCATGATGGGTCCTACCAAATACTGAACGTTGTAAACGGATAGACATCTTAAACTGCTAACAGCACATAACCAGTGCTCTGTGGGCTTGTTCATAGGGCTAAGATGTGCTTGTTTTAAAATGTTTCTAGATAGTAACCACTGCACTCACATGTCAATCCACCGCTGCTGAAATGCCTAACCAGAGGGGGCATTTTTGCCCGACCAAAACTATAGAGTTTTATGTTCTTTTGAAATTTATTGTATTTCCTCAAGAAATTCCTAGAATTCAGATTCAAATTCAACTTTAACAGAAGCTAAAATACAGTGATAGTTGGTGTAAGATTTAATCGGGTTCACATCCACCACATCATTTTGTTTGGATGAATGTAGATGGACAGACTTTCTGTAATGTCCTTCAGCACTGACCCTCTATTCTGCACACACACACACACACATTTTGCTCTGAGGGAGCACAGATTCAAACATTATTTCTGCCTCACTGCTACACAAACAGGCTTGCAGGAGCCTGGGGACTTTTCATACACAGACACACACACATTCACACAGGCACACATGTGCTTCACCCTCCCTGTAGGACCCAAGGCATGTGGAAGTTACTTGGGGATGCCGGCACATATGTGTCGCTTGAATCACTTGTATCACTGCATAAATATATACAGTAACTGTTAAGGTTCTAGTAGAGCTAAAGGTTAGCCACCTCTTTAAAGTGAAATCACTCTTTGCTTGGCTTCTCCTCTCGTTTACACAACAAAACTGTCTCGAATCATGTGCACCACTGCACGTTGACCTTTGTTTTTCACCCGTTTTAAATTTCCCTGAGACTTGTTGCCCTTTAGCAAGGCAGCTGGGGTATTTCTTAGCATTTGAAAACAAACTCAAGAGAGGAGAGGCTGCATCTACAGAGAACGTCCTGGGCTGTGTTCTTTATGTGCAAGTCAACATTCAGAGATGTAAATAGAGCGAGTGCAGATGAACAGACATCATTAGCTCATGTTCCTGCGTGACTGACTGTGTGGAGCCGCATGTCCCCTAACTTTCTGTGTTTCAGCAGCTTGTTAAAGTGACTGTTGTTTGTTTGGAAAGGACAGAAGCCTGTGGCAAGTTACCTTGTTTTCTGCAAAATATTGTATTTGCCTGATTAAGAGATGACCCTTTTTCCAACCACTGTGTTTGGAAAAAGACTTTTTGAACATAAGAAACAATTCATCAGACCAGTCCTGTTGGTTTCCCAGATATACAGATGGTCCTCATTCTTGAAACCTTTTCTCAGGTTAAAGTGGACTAAGCTGACACCTGAAGGGCTGATTATTTCTACAAAACACACTATAAATGGACTTGAAGAAATGTGCTAGCCTAGCAACATTACAACCACCCATAATGCAATGCACTCTATAGAAGCCAGTGTTTAATTCAAACTATTGCTTTTCCAATTGGAATTTCCAGAAAAGGAATATTGTCATATATCTGGGCCAATACAGCATTCATCAATTTCAGCATTTGATTCACTTTCCTCCTTTCTGGTTTCCCTCGCAGACTGTCAGCCTCACTCTCAGCTGATCCTTGGTTAATTTGCTGCGTCAGCTGCTCCTTCATGCATGTGGATTTATTCTTTAATGTATTTATCTTCAAACCCGCCACATCCTTTTCCATTTGAGAGTCTTTATTCCTCGATCCCCTGTTTCCCTCCCTCTGCTCCTTCCTGTTTCACCCTTGTTTTCACACTTTCTGGCACTCACCTCTCCCCCCCCACATCTCTTTTAAACATTGAGTCATTAATTTATTATGCGAATCAAAATAGAACAATGACTCTGTCCCCATCCCTGCATGTCATTGGTCTAGAATGAATAATTCAGCCACTGTGGTTGAAGTTAGGATCAGGGAGAAGAAGGGAATTATTTTGGAGCCGCACTATTCAGGCTATTTTCGAACGGCGAGCTGTCAGCGCCTTTCCTGCAGCGCTCATTCTTTCTTCTCCCTTCTCTTCTTGCTCCCTCTCATTCCTCCCACCAGATCACTCGCTATCACATGAAGATAGAACAGGTTCTTCTCCATCTTCTCTGTCGTTGGGAAGGACTGCATGCTAAGCACACAGGATGGGATTGGTGTTGGATAAAGTCAGCCTCGCGCTTTGTGTGCTCATTTCTTTGTATCTAGATGGTTAGGGTGTGTGCAAATCTTATGGGTCTTTTATTGTCTGTCTTTACAATATGTTTGTTGAGAGGGCTGTGCATCTTCCAATACCAATCAGTTTATTTCACCAGCCACTGATCTCATCGCCCCTGCCGCCTCACTCTCTTTGATGCGCATTGAGTGTTTTAGATGTTGAATGGCAGTTATTGAATGCCCCAAAACAAGTTCCACAAGCTCTCAGTTTGCATTTAATGATACTTTACAAAGAGGAAATCACAGGGGAGAGGCTAAAGTGCTTATCGCTTCACATCAGTAAGCCTGTTTGAGATGCAAAGATCTGGTAACCCTGCGAGGATGCGACAGAAGCCACCGAGTGGGCAACCACCTACACGTCCATACATGATCCTCACATGGGCTAAAACCTAGACACGTAAGCTCTGTGCGCACATAAGGCCAATCATGCGCTCTGATGCACACGCATAGATGCAGATGCACACTCGGATGATTATTCTCGGCCACCTGGGGCATCATTGAAACTTTTCAGCCGTGACCTCGCTAAGAGGGAAAGACGGAGCGAGATGAGCATTAGAGGGAGCAAAAATGAGCAACAGAGAGAGTCCTTGAATTTTAACTGGATGCTCCCTAGGGAGAATGCCCATCATCTCTGTGTGTCTTCAGTGCCAGAGTCCCACAGCTTCCTTCAGGAGCTCAAGGACCCTGACTGCTATAATATTCTCTGAGGGACGCTCATCTGCCATCAGTCACGTATAACAGAAAAATCATTTGATGAATCAGTAGCAAAGGGTTTCTCTTATCTGGTTTTTGCGCTGGATAATGACATTCCTCCAGCAGTGGCCAAATCCTGCAGAGCAGAGGACGTACCAGAGGATAAATGTCACTATCAGTAATGTGATCAGGGTTCCAACTACAGTCATGGGAGAAAGACAGTACACCCTCCTTCAATTCAATGCTTTTATTTATCAGGGCCTAAATAACATTTGTGTGGCTCTCACCATCTAACAAAAAAATAACCTCAGGGGACAACATAACACAACAGATTTCAGTATGTAGTCATTGTTTCCCAAAAGCAATCCAACATCCAGAAACCAGGTGGGGAAAAATAAGTACACCCTTCCGTTCCTACAGATTACCAGTGTACCCATAGATTTAAAAGCTCAGGCAGGAAGTAGAGCAACTCATCAGCTCTAAATTTAATGTGGGTAAAAATATAAATTTGGTCCCTCCTTTCAATGAGAAAGATGTTGACAAGTATTTTTCTAATCACTTGGAGTGGCCAAAGCAGAACTGGACATTGCTGCTGCAGTGTGTTCCTGCTGGTAAAGCTCGGGAGGTGTATTCGTTGCTAACTTTGGATGAAAGCACAGACTATGACACTGTTAAAGTTGTATATTGCATGCCCATGAGATAGTGCCAGAAGCTTATAGACAGCATTTTCGTAGCTCCTCCGAAGGTGAAAAACAAATCTACGTGGAATTCTCATAAGAGAAAGAGATTTTGTTTGATTGTTGGCGCACCTCACAAAAGGTGGAGAAAAAAGAGCAGATGCGACAGCTAATTCTTCTGAAAGAGCTAAAAAAAATGTGTTCCTCAGGTGGTTTCCACTTATTTAAGTGAGCAGAGAGTAAAGACTGTAGAGGACGCTGCTGTATTAGCTGATGAGAATGTTTTGACCCATACAGTTACATTTAATAACCAGTTCCAGCCTGAGACTAAAACCATTCTCTCCCTCAGCGTTCTCGCTTTTCCAGCAAAGGTCCTTGTGGTAGTTCAACTCCTTATGCCTCCAGTTCTAGCAATAGAAGCCCAGATACTTGTTATTCCTTTGGCATCAGCCTCATATTAGATAAGACCCACCGTGTTCATGTTCAGCAATCAATGAAAAGGACAAATGACAACCATGTGACTGTGACAGTTTGGGTAATAATTTTGCCATTCGCCACTCTTCCAAATAATTTTGGCTGAGCTGGGAGTAGGGATGGGCAATATAGCAAATACGTTTATCATGATAATCTTTCATGTTAATCAGAAAATATTAATTTCACAATATACGTTTTAGCAGTTTTTCTGTTGAAGTTAAAGATTCTCTTGAGTTTAAAATGTCCTAGTAGCAGATTCAGAACATAAACTGCAAACAAGTATAAATATACAAATGTTCAATCTGGTACAAAATATATCGTTAAAAGCCCCACAGTGTGAAATGTTTACAGTCAGGGAGCTCATAACTTCACTTACTCCCTACTTGGCAGTTTATTTAAAGCCTGATTCGGGGGAGCTCTGGTGGCTGGCATGACCCTGTATTGCAATGTTTTGACTGGGATCCGCTGTTCTCATCTCTCTCCCCTCTTTTTCTATCATCTCCCCTGTTAACTCACTAATAAAGGTGTAAAGCAGAGAAAAAACCTGTATTACATTTCGCTTTTCTTGCTCAGACAGTCACTCAGTCTTGTTAGTGATGTTATTTAAGCAGCTTAGCACATCTAAGCTATTAGTACAATGCCATTATTACTGATAGTTAAAGTATTGGCCATAAATATGAAAATGGACATGGACAGGCTAATGGAAGCTGTCACAGTGCCCTGACTGCAGTCTGCTGTCAATCAACAAACCAACCCTGAACTCTCCCCAAACCCAAAATTCTTTCTACCACTCTCTTCCTCTGGCTCGTAGCCCCTTTAATCTCCTCCTCTGTCTAGTTTCCCATCCGGTGTGTTTTTCTTTCATAATTTTACCTTCTTCTCACTTCTCCAACATCCCTTATTTGTTCAACCGCTTTTATGACCTTTTCAGAAACTTCATCCCCAGTGATCCCTCTCCTCCTCCTCCTCCTCCTCCTCCTCACAATGTTCTGTTCTTTTCACCACCTTGCTCTGCAGTGTTTACAAAGCCTTCACAGCCATATCTGTATATACAGTTCATGCAGTACATCTGTGGATCTGTGCGTGTGGATAGGGGAATTTGTAGTTCCTCCTATGGGATCTCTGGTGAGAAGAGGATCCAGGAAGTGTGATGATAACTTAATGTCCTGTGAGGCACCATCTTCTTACTCACACAAAGCTGCACACAAAGCTGCACACACACACACACACACACACACATGCTGTGTTGGTGTACAACCGCAAGCTGAACAGTTTTATCAGTGCTCAGGGATTGTCGCCTTTGTTTCTTCAGTACAACGGATTCAGCTCTCTTCTCACCATCCCCTGCTTTCTTTTATTCCACATCTCCATCCTCTCTATTTCTCTCCCCTCCCCACATAATCCATTCCCATTTCTTTTTTCCGGCGTCACCTCTATTTTTCTGTGTTTCTCTCCCCCCTCTGTCTGCCCCTTCATCCCCACATCTGAAACGGTAGTGACGGCTCCTATTGGTTGCGCCGGCAGAATCAGAGAAACAGGCAGCCAATAAGATTTTGGGCTAACAAGGTCACTATTATCCGTGAAGCAGTGCAATTACTCTGCTGTCTACGTCCCTGCCATGTATGCATATCCAGTGCCTTCCCTGTCCTTGTACCTGTACTGCACATTTCCACTGTACATCAACACTCTTCTTGGGTATATTGTTTCTTTGCAAGCTTGAGTGAGAGTAAAATATCATTTTATATGCTGGTGGATCATTTGATGTCAAGTTATTGCATTACTTTTGTGCATTTTTAGACAAAATATAATTTTACTAAAATAACATGGGAAACTGAGTCTGAGTAGCAATTAAACATACATTTGCAATCACTTTATGCATTAAGGTCAAACCTATGTACATATTCATTGTAAATAATCCAGCACCATGCTGCTCTTCAAAGACTGGGGAAGGAAAGCTGTCGCATTCCTTCCTTCCCACTTCTTTCTCCCTCCAAGTTTTTCTTTATCTCGCTGTTTACCTGCCATACAGACCGTTATATATTTGTACCACGTACCAGTCAGTCAGGTTGCATTCGGCTGTGCAAATTACACAAGTTTCTCTCTTTTCTTCTGTGGACAGATGTGGCCTTTTCACTCAGTGAAAATGCCACTGACGCCTGGTGCTATAAAGTGATATTTAAAAAACTAAATTTCAGGCTTCAGACAGTCTCGCTATGTGTTATCGAGCATCATTAGTGTTCCTGGGCCTCTCTTGTGGCATCTGACTGAGCGTCAGGTCTAATTTGCATCATTAGATTCTCTCAGCTGTAAAATATCTTTGACCTTCCTCCATCATTAGTGACAGAGTGAGACAGAGTGTTCCTCTTACTTGGCCCCACCACCACCATTGCCGCCCACCGTCCACTCATTCCCTCCTCTTTCATCCATTACACTCACTTCTTTCCTGTCCTCCATGTCCATCACCTCTTCCCCTGATACCCAAATCTATCCATCGCTCACATTGTGGTCATATTATGCAGCGCTACACTTATCTATTTCAATCTTCTCCCTTCAGTTTCTTTTCATCACTCTTCTTTCTGCACCCGTATTATTTGTGGTGCTATACCAAGGAGGCGTCGGCTGTCTTGGTTTTAAATTCCCCGCTTGGATTTCGCCTATCTAACGAGCTGGAGAATTGAATTAATTTATTTTTTTCTTGATACCGAAGGGATATAAAAACACACTCCCACATCTTATACACATTCACAAACACACAATCACACCCCGCAAAGCTGTGCGTGGTGAAAAAGGGGCCGTTGCCTTTCAGGTGAGATGTCACCAGGGAAATGTTTTCCTTCTCAGCAATAGGCCGGCTATCATCATAATCTGCGGCTGCTCCGTTGGCGCTGAGACGAAGATGTGCTTTCACTTCCCAGTCACCAACCCTTGGGATCGTCCCATCATTTTGTTATCTGGAATCTCATTAGCCTTTAGAAAGGAATTGACAACAGAAATAAACTCCGTTCATATCTCATCCAGAGTCCGATAATCAGAGCTGTGATGAGTCTCCTGTTTGCAAGGAGAGGTTTGTCTTCTTTGGCAACAATATGAGGCCTTATTTATCAGCATGACCCGCACCGATACTGCACTGACATGGATAAAATGAGACAGACAGATATTTTGTGAGTATTTCACAAACACGAGGAAATACAATCAAGCTTTTTCTCAGCATGTGTGAGATAATTAATGAGTCATTTCAGTCCATGCCAGTAAGAAGGCCACAGATCCCCAAAGGGCAAGACTAATTCAAGGCTGTTCAGCCACTTGTCATACTGTGTGTCACTCAAAATGATGTCTGGTGTCTGCATGTGTGAAACCTTTTTCCTCAGAGACAGGTCAAGTTTGATTAAATGATTTCTATCTCCCTGCTATTCTTAACGCCTTCTCTCTAACTTGCACTCCCGCTAATAGTGTAATAATCTCTGCACTTGCTGGATAATTACACCCCAGGATAAACAATCGCCACACTAAATGCTTTTTCTCAATACACTTAGAAAAAGACCCGCGTAAACAGAAGCTTATTCGCGTGCGCGCACAGGCACAATTTGTGCAGCTTTGTGTGGCTTCAGTAGCACACGTATCAGACTTAATGACTTGTAAGTCTTCTATCTGCCTACCAGCTGGCGTGTGTCCAAACCTCTGATCTACAGAGCGAGCGCTTCGTCGTTCCTGGAAAAACATTATGGTGCACCATGTAGCACCGTATCACACATGCCATTTCAACACATCACAGCGACTCTGTTCAGATCTGAACCGAGAAGAAAAAGGTGATTTTGTATCTTTCAGCAGGAGGAATTGGGCTGTGTAGCAGCGACAGCCTGCTTGCTAATGAGGCACAGTCCCATCTTGGATAACAGGACCACACTGGTGACATTGCCATAATAAGGTTAAAATTTTTTGACAAGGCACATCTCTCAATTAAATCAATTGAAACATTCTTGCACTTTACTTACTTGTGAGCCACAACAGAGACACATTTCCATCATCTTCAGATGGACATAATGTTTCACTCTCACAGCACTTGCCCAAAAGCTTGTCTAAAGTGTCTGTGTATGCATGCTTTGCTTGTGTATGTGCATGTGAGTCAGAGCTGCCTATGACATAAGTGAATATATGTTTAGAGTTTGAACAGACCTAAGTTCGGTGATAATATGTGGGTGGCAATTTTGGGATGTAAACCAGTCTGTTCTGATCTGTGTTTTTTTACTATGACTGAATCTGAGAGTCAACTTAATACCGGAGCAGAGACCATATAGCTGCTGGGAAGGTTACCCTTCTAATAGGCTAGGTTCCCGGGCTGCCCTCTGTTGTTTGTTTAATACACTATATCTATCTGCCTGTGTGTGTGTGTGTGTGTGTGTGTGTTTGTGTATGCGAGCATGCTGTGTGTGTGTCTTTTCCTGAGTCTGTGCTCTCAGTATGTGCAGTCATGTGCTCAGGTTTGAGCCAGAAAAAGCATGTCAAAACGCTGCAGGGTGTGAGAATCATCAGAATAGCTACTGCTAATTAAAGGTGCCAGGCCTTCAAGATAAACAAAAGGATCCATGTTCACCAAATGTGAGTAATATTACGCTTCTGAGGAGACCCACTGTCTACTGTAATGGGACATCAGATATTTAATGCTGTCAGCCAATGAAAAGGCAAAATATCCCTTGTAACCAACCAAAGGTTTGTAGCCATGCAAGCAGCTGAATGGATGGCAAAGTCAGTCAGTCGGTCCACCACTTAGGTTCAGCCTGAAACACCTCAACAACAATTGGATGGAATGCCATGAAATTCTGTACAGACATCATTGTGTGAATGTTAGCCATAATGCAAGTTAGCATTTAACTCAAAACACAGCTGCGCCCTAAGTACAGCCTCACATAGCCGCTAGTGTGGCGCTAGTAGTCTCATAATCTTCTAATCTCCTAATCAGTTTCTATTAATTAAGACCTTACTTTCTTGAAGTGGCATGAGATTAATAAATAAAATTCTTCATATTAAAAGCTTATTTCCATCCATCCAGCACCAATGGAAATCACATTTTGAATGAATTAAACAGTAAGTAGATGATAATATTATTCTGATGGTTTATGCAGTTAGGACAGTTAGTTCAACCATAAAACGTGCTTTTTATTTCATGTTAATTCTTACAGAGGTTCATTAGCTTCATGTAAATAAAAAACCTTCAGATATAAAGTACTCTGTCAGAGTTAATTTTGTAAATGTATGGAAATATTTTCAGCAAAAGGAACACACACTCTGGAGGTGTTTAACTACACATCAGCAGTTCTACTTTTTCTTTATTTTTTTTCTTTACACCTGTTGTGTGTGCATGTATGTATATGACTGTATGACTGTCATGCATGTATGAACCACTGGAACAATACCAATATTTTCTTGTAAATATGTTTATTTCTAACAATCTTTTTCATCGTTTATGTCGACGTGTGTTTGTCAGTAATGCAAGACTGTCACAGAAAGGCAACAGATGGGACACAACTGGGCTACAGATAATTTCATATAGATGTTTGTTCTACTTTTGAAAAGAACAAACAACGTTTGAAGTGATTCGTTGGATGCTGCGGTGTTTTGTTTTTGTTTCTCTCTTTAATCCCTCCGTGTATATTTATCATGACTGTCAAACACGACTCTGCTTCAGCTGTCAGATTACACCCAGAAAGAAGAAGAGGAAACAAAGACAGAAGGGGGAGAAAGGGAGACGGGTAGACAGACTGTGTATAGGTTTACATGTAGGATTCCAGTTTTATCTAGTTTGGGTGCACAGGGGATTTTACATAAAGGTTGAAATACCAATGCTGTGCAAGCTGAGACACTGAAAACTATCTAGCGCTTAGTTTTGTGATTGGCAATACATTCTGCAATTTTCATGTTTGCCAATTGTTAGCTATAACTGACTCAACTGCAACAGAATAGATGGGCTGTTGATTTGGCAAGTGGATGGGTTGGCAAAGCATTCACAGAGTTTCTCTTTCCATTCTTGTTTGCAGCACAGAGAAAATAATTACAGCAGAACGGATGTACAGATACAATCACTTCAGAGGATTGAAACATGCCCACACACACTCAAACATACACACACGCTCTCTTCATTGATGTTTGTCATGGATTTGATGTTCTGGACTGTTGCTCATTATAACAGAGGGGAAAATAACAAAAGCCGGTATTGAGTGGGAGCAAAATCAAGCAAGGAACAAAGTAACACAAGACATCAAAGAAGTGAATCAAAAATATTGTATCTTTCTCAATATGCATGTTCTCAGTGACACATTGGATGCAACATCTACCCACAGATGTACGATAATAATGGCGAGAAAAACATTTGAAACCGATGAGAAAGTGTGTGTGTCTTAAAATTGATTCAAATTGAGACATTTGTTCTTCCCTAATCTGTTATTGTCAGCAAATTTACTTCATTTCACATTTCTTAGCACATGTGTAAGGTGTCATTTACCTGAGACCAGATTCATAGACTTTAATATTACAGTAAGATAAAGGTGAGATGCACAATGTACATCTGGATAAGCTACTTATGCCGGTTATGAATAAATTAAATATTCCAAATAGTTTACTGCATATTCATTGAAAGAAGATGTGATACATTTAGAATTTGTTTGTCTAATACAGTATATCCACGGTCTCTACACAGCCATTAAACAGGATATACAGTAGTAATCCTAATGTGTAGGTGAACTGAATATAATTGCAGGATGAACTAGAAAGCACTCAGCACAGACCTCTGGCACATAAAATGTTTTTATTAGCATCTAAATTGCTGTTGTTTCATGCAGATCTGTATTTACATATAGTGATAGAAAATCATGGCATGCATGTGTCACTTTCACTCCAGTAGTATTTGGCGAGAACATTGCCACAGAGCCATGCGTTTTAACAGCAGCAACCCTGGTTCTAGTGCGTCCTTTGTTTCATTCCATACTGTCTGTGTCTACTTTCACTGTCCAACAAAGCATAATCGTAAAATGCAAAAGGTTTCAACAATGCCCTATCTCCCAATGTTAAGAAATCTCTTTTATTATTCCTGATTGTGCAATTGGAATCAGGACTGCACCAAAAACTCACTTGTTCTTTGGTACATGGTTTGATAAATCAGACAGACAAACAAACAAGACATTCTTAGTATACCTGGTCTCTGTAGGTCTTGCAAAGTCTTTTAAAAGCATTGAATTCCCTCAAACCAGGCCTGAGAAGGTGTTAGAACGTTTTAAATTCCAGTCACAAAAGTCGTGAATATTTTCTCTTGCCTGCCGCAATGATGTTATAACTTATGTGGCTTTTTTCCTATCATTGTTCAAGAGCCTGGTCTTCCAATTTGAGAGCATGACTTATTGATTTCATATCCTGCGCTCCCACTCCAATAGCCCCTGCTTGTGCTTGGATTTGCTCTGCTTCTGCTCAAACTGTATGTTTGCACTCAGATATATTGTTGCTTGCACATATTTCCTGCTCCAGCTTCAGCCCTTCTCCTCACACTCAGGCTGCTTCTGTGCGCTCTTGAACTGCTGCTCTCAGATTTCTGCTCTGCTCTCAGATTTTTTGTGCAATAATCCTGTCCAAATTCACCAACCAATAGAATGCCAGGTGTAGTGATGACCGATGAAATGATCCCTGCCTTGTTGCGGGCGCATCCAATGTGGTATTGAAGAGGGTTTCTGAACCCTGCAGAAACCCTGGACAGAGCTGACAACCTCTTTCGCTATCTCCTTAGTTTTCAAAACAGGACAGGTATAGAAAACTTTAAATAGATTAGTGAATATTCATTGATTAGTTGCCTCTATGTTTTATGGGTTAGGTGCTTGTGACTGATCGCTTTGGGTAACATCTGCTGCACTAAGTGAAACTGATACAGACCAAAGCTATCAGTGTCATGGGATTTGCCAGTCAGACTCTCTGCTGTGCCCAGCACCTCTCGCAGAGGTCTCAGTTTTGGTGAAGTTCAAAATGAAAGCATGACACACACACACCTACACACACACACACACACACACACACAGATGAAACGACCTATTGGGCTCATCTCCCTTCTTCTAATCCACTTAGCCGTGTCTACCTCCTGCCCATATACCAACCCAGACAGCTTCTGTCTGAATGCAAGGACATGTATAGTGTGTGTGGGTGGGTGAGTGTAGGTGTGTGTGTGCGTGTGTGTGTGTGTTTGTTGGAGTATTATACAGTCATTCCAGCATTAACATTATTTATAGGATGATGAAAGAAAATAGTTTTTATGGCTGTGATGTTTGTTGAAGAAGTCATTTGAGGACTGGAAGATATTCTTTCCCTCTTAATAAACAAGCTGCACATGGTTTTTATTTTTTGTCTTGTGGGGTTTTAATTTGTGTTAGCTTTTCTTTGTTGTGCTGTTGTTCCTCTGTGGCTGTCAGGCATTGTTCTTGAGGCTCTGCGCGTCCTCCGGTGATGTTCAGTTTTAATGTTTTTTTGGCTGCACTTTGATGCAGTTAGAGATCTGAGGCTGGAGTTTGGCTTCGTGTCACTTTTTGCTAACTAACTCGGAGTATTGGCGGTGTCTCACTGAACTGTGCTTCTCATGAAAGATGCAGACATACATCAGCTCAGAGAAATCACTGAGATCTGTGAGGTATTTTGGGGATCACCCAGTTATACAGTAGGGCGCTGTGTGAGTCAGAAAGCATCTCTTGTTGCGTGAAACATCATCTCCTGTATGAGGAGACAGTCATCACCAGAGAGTGATGCTTCCCCAAAGGGTGATGAAGTGTGTGTGTGTGCTGTAAGCCTGTACTCTAGCTGTGCTGCAGACTCACGTTGTCAGGAGAATATGAGAGGATTGAGACTGGCAGAGTGGATATGTTACCTTGCATCCTCAACACAGCTACTCTGTGTGTGTGTGTGTGTGTGTGTGTGTGTGTGTGTATGTGTGTGTGTGTGTGTGTGTGTGTGTGTGTGTGTGTGTGTGTGTGTGAAGAATAAGACAAATTTACTCGGACTTACAGCAGAATGTGAGAGGAACCTTTAAAGAGTAACTTTAACTTTTTTCACCAGGCTGAAAAGTTTGAAGCATCTGTACTATGCCTAACAGAAATAAATAGCAATCAAATAAAGGGAAATTAGCTGAAGTGGAACAAAATAATCTGGAGCAGGAAATGTGCATCACAGAATTTAATACCACACTTTCAAGTGCAGACAATTAAGATCTATGGAAAGTGTCTGGAAACAAAGCCAGTAAAATGTTCAATTCAAATGCAAATAATCACCTAAAATTATGCATACACTTAAGCTAACATATTATTCATCATGGCCAAAGATATTTTGTACAATGACTCCAGAACAGAGGTCTCTGTGTGTGCATTAACTGATTTTCTGGCCACTTGGGGCTGTTTGAAACACGTTGTGAGCACAACATTGACATGTAAGTCTAGAAGACTGAATGTGAGACCAGAAGTGTTTTTTTACTTCTTTAAATTGTCCTGTATAATTAAATTATACTGGATATACCTTTTGGGCTGTCCAATGAAACACTACTGCAGAAGTCAAGTCAAAGGTTTGCGTTTTTGGCTCTAATCAGCCAAAGGTCAAACCAGGCAGCATGTCAGTCTCAATCAGTTCGCACTCGCCGCCTCAGTGACTCAGTGTCCTTAGAGGAAGAGGATGCAGCTACAGTAGGATTGCATGGCACCAAGCGCCGTCAGGAATATTGTCTCTCTTTGCAAACTCAAAACAACTGCAGTGTCCTTCAAATTGCACACTGCAGCCCACTGAACTGATGTCAGCTTGAAAAATGTTCTGTTTTCTTTGTGAACGTAGGGAGCTGTGGCTTATGGTCACATTGTCATCTGTTACTGGGTGTCGCTGTGATGGCGCCCATGAAATAGACAAGTGACAGAGACTTTTTGAATGTTGACCAAGCGTTTGTATTCTGTTCCATCCTTTCTGTTCCAGTTTTTTATTCATATCTTTGTGTTCCCACTCCAGGCGTTGTATGCCTCGTTACTGTGGGGATCCTGCTCTGTGAGCCTCCACCCAGGGCTTCCTCCATTTTTGTCTGCCTAATTATGTTGCGATGACAGCTTTTCCTTTGTTTGTCGAGGGTCTGTGTTTGGGCGTTTTTGTTTCTTCACTTATTATGTTAGACTACAATGTGGGTACTGTGAATCCTTTTCCAGAATTAAACTTTGATTAGAAGAGACACGAATATACTTGATTTAACTGTTCAGGCATACAAAAGAAACTTTCATGTTGACTTGGACTAGCCCATATTTCTTGTAGAGTAATATGGTCAAACTGAGAATTTCCACACATAAATGAAATCATAAATCTCTGCTTTCAATTTCAATTTACCACAGTTGTCTTCCCTCCTGACCGTTTATATTCCCCGTTAGTGCAGCTGTACCAAAGAGCTGCTAAGCTGTACTCCACATTTGACTTGGGCATAATATGGAATGACTAACCACAGATTTAATATTGGACTTATAGCTACTAGGCAATGAAAAGTACAAACTGTCAGCTTTCCTCTGAAAAGTGAAAATGTGTCGAGTTTGCACCTCGGTTTGTTTGCAACAATAAAATGTAAAAGGCTTTCTCTAATAACCTGCTGACTGCTCCTACATCACTGATGCTAAATTGTGTCTCTTTTAGAGGTTTTTATTGAGTGTGTGTGTATGTGTGTGTGTGTGTGTTAGAGAGAGATAGAGAGAGAGAGACAGACAGAGCTTGTGAAAGAGAGATACTAGGGTTGTAGAGACCAACAATCTGCTGGCCAAATATAAAGGCTTCCTATAAAGGCTACCAGTCAACATGGATGACCTATTTACGGTCAGACATACTGCCACACAAATACACACCAGACAGTGACCCCAACAATATTTTTCCTACACAATTATTTGGGAAGCATCCTGTCTTGGCAACATGGTAATTTTAATCAGACTATCTTGCCTTTGTAAGTCAGGTGAAACAAGCGGTGTTTGAGACATCTGGCCATGGTCATCAGTGTTGTGCCGGAGCAGGTTGATGATGTGTGTGTGATTGGACAGGGATGTTGTTCCCCAACATCTGTTCATTAGGTCAGCCATCCAAAAGTAATTTATTTTTAGATTCTGGGCTGATTTTCCTCCCATTCTTCTCCTTCTTTCTCCCTGGACAGCTGGCCTGTGGCAGGATTTCCTTCCTCACTGTCTGGATGGTTGTGGGGTTTGTCACAGCTGTTGCCTTAACATCTGGCAAATGTTAATATGCAGCTTGTAGCTTGAAGCTGGGGACCCCTGGTGTTATTTTATGCGTATTGGCAGTCCAGGTGATGGAACAAGCTGTAGGTCTGGCCCTGTGCACTTTAATTTTGAAGCAGAATATGGAAATAGTCTGCTGATACAACCACCTGCTGTAACAATGAAAGCTATCCTGAGCATTTGCCATGGGAGTGACAGTAAAGGTGTGTATTTATTTGCCTGCTTACTGGATGATGTGCAGACTCCTCTGGGTCTACATGTTTGATGAAGTGTATGTGTGTCTGGGTCTGTGTGTGTGTTTGTGTGTTTTAAGGATCCCTGCCTCTCCTTGAGTCCAGCAGTGAGGACCTTGTCAGCTCACTGATTCATGCTACGACTGTGCCACTGATCCGTAGGATGACTCTGGGGGGGGGCGGGGCAGATGTGCACTGGCTCTCACACAGACACTACACTCAGAATGTGAGAGTCTGTGCTATCATTAGTTTTGCAGTTGATCCTTAACCAAAGTTAATTTTGACATGAAGAAAGCATTAGCTCAAAGGTCAGGGGATCACCAAAGTCATTAGGAATCATCCTCTGGGGACCATGAATGTCTTTACAAAGTCTCTTAGCTATCCGTAGTTGATGGTTGACAAGATATTTCAGTGGTGGATCAGCAACAGCATCCATAGATCCACACTGCTAGCATGGATTTGTTTAGTGAAGTAAAAGGTGCAAGAAGAGGAAATATCATGTCAGTGACACAAACATTATCTAGCCGTTGCAGGGACACAGATAATTTAGTTTGACTTTGTCTTATATATATATATATAGCTCATTATTTCAGAACATCTTTAAACTCATGTTTGTTCTTGAGATCTCTCTGTTGCTCTCCTGGGCTCTATTCCAAGGAGATTCTGAGGTTTGCTGCTGTGTTGTTGTGGTCATGGTGAATTGTTGCTGGTTGACAGTGCGAAGCTGAGTTGCTGCTGAGAACTGGGTCAGTTTGTGCAGCAGTCTGCTCAGCAGCCTCTCAGTGCCTGCAGTTTGTCTCCCAGCGAGCAGAAAAATCATTCCAGATTTCAACCAGATCCTTCATATACGGGATCTGTAAACAGTGTGTTTTCCAGGCCTGGCAAAAAATGTGGGACTTAGCCACCCTGAGGCTTTGTAGATGAGACACAATCTCTGGTGTTTTTTTACTGCAGTTTGTGTATGTGTGATCATGTGTGAAAATGTGTTTGTTGTGCACGTGCGCAAAGAATTTATGTCTGCCATCCTTTAAATTTAGCTTAAATCCCATTTCATCCTGTTTGATCCCATTGATGCCGACGCAATGAAACAGTCAGATATGATTAGGTGCTCAAGAGGCTGTTTTCTAAATTCAACTTGCTAGAAAGAGACTTGAGGGGAAGCCCACAGCACGTAGAGAGAGACTGGCGACTTTTGGCTCTTTTCACTTTGAGACTCTCTGAACACTGCCCATTAAGCACAAACCAACACATATATTATTAATCTGTTTGGCTCTGCCTCCCTCCACTGCCAGCATCAGAGTGCACTTTAAGATGATACTCCCTGGTGATAATGATATATTCTCGCTCATTTCCACTTCATCTGAAAAACAAACAACCAAGCAAATAGTCAAGAGTTTAACTTATGGGGGCTTATGGTGAGCATTTTCTAGCATGAAAGGAAAAACAACTTTCCTGTTTCCACTTTCCACTCTGGAGTTTAGCAGCATTTTCCTCAAGTATAAAAGTATTCATACCACTTCCTGCTAACTAGATGGACACTGAGTTGTGTTCCAGATTATAATGCCAGGTGCTCTTTGACTGCCTCTGAGTTGAAATTAGTGTGTGGGAGAGATGACAGGTTGCCTGAAGGAAAGATAAAGCACAAGTGATTCATCTCATCTTCATGCAATGAGGACCGAAAACGAATTTTAATTCATACCCTGCAAAATGCTACATCCTACGCATACATGCATCATCACATACGTGATCAAACACATAATCTGACTTGAGTACACTTATTGCTCCTCAATATGCTACGATTTTATAGGCGTTTTATAGGCTCGGCGTTACTGACTTCAAGGCATAACGTGATTGTCGAGTAGCGCAGTCCGTGTATATTCATGGTGATAATAAATTCATTGTGTTTGCCAAAATGGAGCAGACAAGGAGATGCAACATGCATGAATTCGGCTGAAGCAAGAAGCTCTCTCGCATTGGCTCCCAGTGTCCCAGTAGTGAAAAGATAAATTAATTAGTGAAAAGACAAATTATCTTAAATATCTTACACAGATCTGTGTTTCTGTAATGGGGTCTCATCAGTTGTATTTTAACGCTGTGTCATGATATGTCTCAAAGCTTCCAGTACAATATTGCTTAAACTACAGGAATCATAGATAATTTACAGCTGTGTGGATGTAATTTTTATGAGTTGGGAGATGATAGATGGTAGATTCTCTAGTGTCATGTCCTTATTCACTCTTCTCATATTTATTTCTATTCCTCCACTCTCTCTTTATTTCTTTCCTGCTCCTGTCCTCCACATCTTGCAGGTGTGTGGTGAACTGACCCTGCCTGCGACAGGCGAGGAGTCAGAAGACCAGGGCCATGATTGGCTCTCCTGGCCCTGGTGGGCGTGCCTTAGTGCCATGGCCGAGGGTGTTGCGATGGGTCCTGGTTGCCATAATAACCTTGACACTGCCAGGAAGTAGCCAGGCCTGTCCGCCACGGTGCGAGTGCTCGGCCCAGCTGAGGTCGGTGTTGTGCCAGCGGCGGCGGCTCACCAACATCCCAGAGGGCATCCCCACGGAGACACAACTTCTGGACCTCAGCAAGAACCGGCTCCGCTGGGTGCAAGCAGGTGACCTGGCACCGTACCCGCGGCTGGAGGAAGTGGACCTCAGTGAGAACCTCATCGCCACATTAGAGCCCAATGCCTTTGCTAGCCTCCAGAGTCTTAAAGTTCTGAAGTTGAGGGGAAATCAATTGAAGTTAGTGCCCATAGGGGCCTTCGCCAAGCTGGGAAATCTGACCAGCCTTGACCTGAGCGAGAACAAGATGGTGATCTTATTGGACTACACCTTCCAGGATCTGAGGAGTCTGAAACATTTGGAGGTGGGAGACAATGACCTGGTTTATATATCCCACAAGGTAAGCTCTCCGGCATCTTGTCTTTATCATGAATGTGTTAGTAATGAAAAACTGGATGGAGCAACATTTACTTTATTTTAAATATCCTCCCTGGAAATTAGATCCCAGAGGATCATACTTTCAGACTGACAGTAGTGGAATATGTTCCACACATCTTCGCCAGCAATAGTGTCTGTAGCAATGCCTGGTTTGGCTCAGAAATATGTAGTTTTTTTTCACTTTCTTGCCAAGAGTTGGATGAGAGGATTGATATCATTCTCATGTCTGTACAGTAAATATGAAGTTACAGCCAGCACCCAGCTAGCTTAGCTTAGCACAAAGACTGGAAACAGTGGGAAACAGCTAGCCTGGCTCGGTCTAAAGGTAAACAAATCCACATAAAGGCATCTCAAAAGTTCACAAATAAACATGTTATATCTCATTTGTTTAATCTGTACAACAAGTGAAGTGTAAAAATGATGACTCACTGGTTGCATGGCAACCTGTGAGTGATGACAAGACCTCCTGCTAGGAAGTTTTTTTACCTTTTGACAGAGCCAGGCGTGCTGCTTCCCCTATTTTACAGTCTTTATGATAAGTTAACTAACCAGCTGTTGGCTGTAGCCCTATATTTTAATATTGAACTATTCCTTTATTAAATGAATATTATGTGTTTATCATGAAAACAAGGAAAACAAAATTGAAACCTCATCAAAAAATGTGATCTTTACAATCACATCGTTACAATGGCACCTGTCAGTCGGGGGGGGGGGTAAATGAGGCAGCAAGTGAACCTCTTCCTACCTCCTCGAGAGTGTTCTTTAGTTTGCTAGATCTTTTGAAGGGGTTTTTCTTCACCAAGGAAAGAATTTTGCGATTGTCCACTATAGTTGTCTTCCATGGTCTTCCAGGCCTTTGGGTGTTGCTGAGCTCACCAGTGCATTCTTTCTTTTTTATAATGTACCAAATTGTTCATTTGGCCACTCCTAAATTTTCTGCTATCTGTCTGATAGGTTTGTTTTGTTTTTCAGCCTAATGATGGTCTCCTTCACTCGACACCTCTTTGGACCGCATATTCAGATTTCCACTGAACAGCTACCAAATGCATATTCAACACTTGGAATCAGCTCCAGACCTTTTATCTGCTTAATTTGTCATGAAATAATAAAGGAATAGGCCACACCTGGCCATGAAACCGCTTGCCAGTCAATTGTCCAATTACTTTTGAGCCTCTGAAAATGAGGGACTTTGTATATAAATGGCTGTAATTCCTAAACGGTTAATGCAACATTTTTGTTAAACCTCTTGAATTAAAGCTGAAAGTCTACTCTTCAATCACATCTTGATTGCTTTGTTTCAAATCCACAGAGGCAAAAGTACAAAAATGGTGTCACTGTCCAAATACTTATGGACCTAACTGTATATGTGAAATAGATAAATGTTTTTGTATTTTATATTTTAAAACCCTTTATCTTCCTTATTCCCAGGCATTCTCCGGGCTGCTGGGGCTGGAAGATCTCACAATTGAGCGATGCAATCTGACATCTATCTCTGGCCAGACGCTGTCTTACCTCCGCAGCCTGATCACCCTTCACCTCCGTCACCTCAGCATCATTGCCCTGGAGGACCAAAACTTCCGCAAGCTCTCCAACTTACGGGGTCTGGACATCGATCACTGGCTGTACCTTGAGTACATCTCCCCTCTTAGTTTCCAGGGCCTGGACCTACACTGGCTCTCCATAACCAACACCAACATCACCTCTGTCCCCTCTGCTTCCTTCAAGAACCTGGTGCACCTCACCCATCTCAACCTGTCCTACAATCCCATCACCACACTAGAGCCCTGGGCCTTCAAGGACCTGCTGAGGCTGAAGGAGCTCATCATGGTAAGCACAGGGTTGATGACCGTGGAGCTCCATGCCCTTGGAGGCCTCCGACAGATCCGGATCCTCAACTTCTCCTCCAACGACCTGCAGACTCTAGAAGAGGGCTCCTTCCACTCTGTCAACAGTCTGGAGACCCTCAGAGTGGATGGGAACCCCCTGATGTGTGACTGCCGTCTGTTGTGGATCCTGCAAAGACGCAAGACCCTCAACTTTGACGGCAGAGTGCCGGTGTGTGCCGGGCCGGTAGAGGTGCAAGGGGTCAGCCTCAGCACCTTCACCGACTCTGCACTCTTCGATCACTTTACATGCCAGAAACCTAAGATACGCAACCGTAAGCTGCAGCAGGTAACATTCAGGTTTATTACTTAAATGAATGTTCATGGTTTGATTACTGAGGCTATGCTAAGTGCGTCTACAAGCACAAAAAGAAATACTGCCAGATTTTGTTGTGTGTATATCCTGCTGAGTTTTCTGACTCTCCTGCATTTATTAGTTCATGCACTCCTTTTCTCCACCTCCCACAGGTGATCGCTCGTGAAGGTCAGCCGGTGAATTTTTTGTGTCGAGCTGAAGGAGAACCTGCACCTGCTATTGTCTGGATTTCCCCACAGCGCAGACGGATCACAGCCAAGAGTTCAGGGCGCATTACTGTTCTCCCTAGTGGCACCCTGGAGATTCGCTACGCCCAGCTCACTGACAGCGGAACATACATCTGCATCGCCAGTAACGCCGGAGGCAATGATACCTACTTTGCCACACTCACAGTGCGTGGCCAGCCGCTGGATGCCGCCTCAGCCTTCTTTCTCAACCGCTCGCTGTACAGCGGCGACTTCTTCAACGACACAAATCTGAACAGCACTCGTGTTTTTCTCAAGTTCACCTTGGACCTGACCACCATCTTGGTCTCCACGGCAATGGGTTGCATCACCTTCCTGGGGGTGGTCCTCTTCTGTTTCCTGCTGTTGTTCGTGTGGAGCCGAGGACGTGGCCAACGCAAGAACAACTTCACAGTGGAGTACTCTTTCCGGAAATCTGAACCCGCCACTGGAGGCTCCTCGGGAGGGACCAGGAAGTTCAACATGAAAATGATATGAAACAACGCAGCCAGGGGTCCCTCGGGGGAGGCATGAGCACGTCCCAAAAACGTGTTTGACACACGCAAACACACACAGCCACTGACTCACAAAGAAAGCACAATATAAGTCCGTGTCTATGGCTCTATTCAAAATTGAGGGCCCACATCAAAACTGGAGCCATGACTCGATTTGGTTTTGTTTTGTGAATGAAAACAAATGACCCTGATCTCGCTGCCTCTCAGTGGTTTTATTCAGCTTGTGGTGAAAAGCATGTTTTAAAATACAGAACGGAACTTAAATATTGATAGATTTGAAAGAGCTACTTGTCATTCATGCTTGAAAAGAATAATAGGCTTAAGAATTAACAGATAAGTTTTGGAAATTGGCATGATTACTGAGCTTTGGAGGACTGGTAGCCCTGTCTCTTGGTTACATTAATGAGAAGATTAAAATGTTTCTTTTTTCGTTTAAATTTCCCTTTACTGTGTTCTGTGCAGTCAGGGATTTTAAAATAAATGTAATGCAGGGAGTCCTAGACACCCTCCATTCATAGAATTTGTAGATAAGCTCTTCTAAAGCTTGTTAAGAATCATGCCTGTAGAATTGCAGTTGAGAGTTAAGTTGTTAAGTTCATACAACTGAATAAAACTACAGTAATTGTTTTGAAAGACAGTTTGAATATGTTTTTCTATAAAACATGTAACAGCCACCGTTATCTATTCTGGCCAAGGCTGAACAGCGAGGAGAGATCTGTTGGGTCAAACACAAACATTATCATACGTCATTTGTTTAATGAACAAAAGCTTAATGGATGTCACATATGATCTGATAATATTATTTGAAAAGAAGCAATGGATTTGGATCATTCACATAAATGACAAATAGACAAAACAAAATGCGATTTGGCCTTTTCTTCTTTGTGAGATTTTGCGACATTAGCTGTGTGAGTTTGGGACGAGCGCACTGGCCGAGAGCTGCTGTGGCTGCCCGTGGCCCGGAGGGTTTGGTTAGGAAGTCAAGCCCACCGATCACGGGCCGTCACAGTAACCATAGCAACCAACACAAGACAGAGCAAGAGGGACTGGGCTGGTGGCCACAGGAGGTTTGCTGGGTAGAGGGAGAGGAAAAAAGAGGTCACTGTGACCTCTTTTCCCTTTCCCCTACATCACAAGCCCCCTTCATCCTCTTTCATCAGCAGGAGAGGGTCGCCCTGCCGGCCTCCACCCTCCGTCCCTGCCCTCTGCTGTGTTGGCGGATGCCTGACCTTCCCAGTGCTGCCAGGGGGGAGCAGCCAGGAGAGTTGGGTCATACTCGGAGGCAGACAGAGGACACGCAGTAACACTGTAGGGGTCTTCACATAAACACACACTCATTCTAGTAGGGGAAAACACACATAGCAACACATGTATAGCACCTTTTCTCAGGAAAAGTGAAGTAACTACCCTACAGAGTGAGAGTAACCACACATACTTACTCTGTTAAAATATAACATTCCAGCAATACTGTATGTTGAGCCATAAAGCCAAAATTCATTCTCTCAGAGAGATCTGATGTAAATTTATGAGTGAAGAAACAAAGCCATAGAATGTGTAGGTTGTTTTTATATACAGTAGTGTGTGCATGATTCAGTTATATAACAACAATGATTATTACTGCCACCTTACAAGCTGTTGTGATGATCAAAAGACCATCTGCTGTCGCTGGGCTTGCATAAAGTTGCATCCCATAACACACACATACACACACTCACTCACACACACACATAGAAGTGGTAAAACCACGTCAAGGTTATTTGGATTGATAGCAACAACAATCACAGTCACACATGACTAAACAGACAAACTGATAAAGCACCACAGCAATCACAGAGTGTGACGCTGACTGCTCTCTCTCTGTCTCTGAGACGGCCGGTGTGCGAATGTCTCTGCCCCCCTAACCCAGTGCATCCCCCCCTCCTCACTCCCAACGCCCCCCACACACCCCCACTGGGTCCTCCTTTGGGAGGGGTCCCTGGCTGGAGACCGAGGATTAAAATGTAAATGAAGTCGTGTTAACCCTACCCACACCATGTGCATCGTATAGTGGAGAGTAGTACTGTGGTTATAAAAATAACAAAACGAAACAAAAAGCCTTTGTTTGAAGTGTTCTGTTGCTTCTTGTTTGTCCTACATTTTAATTTCCTCAGTTGTTGTTCTCCGTGACCTTTTGGCTGTTTGCTGTTTTAAAGTTCCCCGTCCTCCGTGCGGGACTGTTCTGTTCTCAACACTTAATAACATTTCCACACACTAGACAGTGCATCTGTAGTGTGCATCTCAACTGAAACCAGGCAGAGAAATATCTTTATTGAGAAATGACACATAGTTTAAAGTAGTGGTTCCTAATGTCACATGTTAAATTGGAGGACATGGTTAACAGCATAAGAAAGAAGAAAAAACATACTTCTGCTACTCAAATTGACATTATTTTTTCAGATTTGTATCTACATTTTACTTTATTGTTAACTACTGAATAGTTTTACCTCTTCTGGAGCTAATGCAACAGCTCTTGGCAAGGTCAACGGTGCCTAGTCTTTACTAAGTTGATACTTGCGCATCACCAACTTAAAACTGGTTGTACCACACTAAATAGTTCTTACATAGAGATTAGTTGTTAGTTACTAATATTGACACACAGTAACAGCCAAGTGTAACGGAACCAACTGACAAAACTAATGTTAGCTTGCTAATATATGAGTTATTCACAGTGAAGAATAAAAGAGGTTATGGAATAACATATTCAGACCTGATACTTGATTAAAATGCTGTTTAATAATGTAAACTGGGAATATTTTACCCAATAACGTTATTCTAATAATGTTAGGTTGACATAATCAGATACTTCCCAATCATTCAAAACTCCATGAATACTAGTAACACATATGTATGCATAAATATAACAAAGTCATACCTACATTTACAAAGGGCTGGCAGTTAAGTTTAATATATTGTTTGTCCCCTAAAACCGGTAATCTCTTAAGATAATTTACAGCTTGTGATGCTACAGTGACTTTCTGTTTACATAATCAGTTGCTATTGACTGGACACTAGTAACTCACAGATATGTCCTTGTAATCTATATGCTATTCAACTCATTGACGTGCAATATGTCATGAGTGGTTGCACACATTGCTTAATTTTAAGGGGTCATACTGTAAAGAGTTGGGAACAACTGATCTAAAGCACACCTACAAAGATTTCCTAGATTGGAAATAATTTGCCCCAGGTAAGAGAGAACCTCAAACTCTCAAAACTTTTACAAAATAAATCCAGCAAACTCCATTTTTGTCCCTTATCAGGATGATGAAAGCACGGCTTCTGTGTCAGGATGAATAACTGAACAGCTGTTAAAGATTCATGAGGTGGAATGAGAATAGATGAACAAATTGGCCTGGTTTTCACACCGCCTTTAACAGTGTCAGCGGCCATTTTTGTGTCGAGAACAGGACAGTGCCTTCATGGACGTCTCCTCTCCTTGAGTCGACCCTTTCGTGTTTCCATTCCCGTATTTCTCAGTGGAAATTAGGTTTAGATGACAGTGAGAATGTCTGTAGCGATTGTCGATGGTGTTGTTGTGTAAGAATCAATCACAAATGTAAGCATAGATGAGGGCGTGTTTCATTTAATTATCTTCTTCTCCTTCTCCCCATCTTTACCGGCCTCCTCCCCTCTTCCTGTCCCCTGTCTTTTTAACATTTCCAACCCTCGTTGTCCCTGTTCACAGTATTAGGCTGGAGTATGGTTGTGTGGTAGTAGACACGTGTGCTGTGTGGTTGTTGAGTCAGTTTTGTGGTGTTATGATTTGCTGCTCCTCGTGATGCCATCGAACACGGAGCAGTGATTGGATCAGTGGAGACGAAAGATGAAAGGGGTGACCCAGGTTCCCTAAAAAAAAAAAAAACATTGGTTCCTATTTCATGCCCTCCTCATTCCTGAAGAACCATTTTTGGACCTTTCCCGCTCTGCACAGTGCCACTCGGGGATCTTTCTCTGGATATAAAAACCCATGGACTGTACTGTATGTATTTTCTCTGATATTATCTTGTCATGCTTTAACTTACAAATGTAGAAAGGGGGTTGGGTTGTTGTAATACTGTGACTATGAGCCTACACTCACTTTCTGCCTACTGCGGTACACTGAGTCATTTTCACAAGGAAACAGTCCATTCATTGAAAACTGACATTTTCATGTTGGTCAGGGTTGAAAATAAGTGCTTGTATCTATTGAAGCCTCACGAGTCCTTGAAAGCTGGAGAAACTAACTTGTTTCGAGCTAAACGCTCTTTAAAAAGATCTCTTTCCTGTTCCCACCATCTTAAATTTTTTCCCGTTATCAAAGGCTTCATGAATATGTTAAACATTTTAATTGATAGAACTGACACTCTGCCAAACAATTGTTCAGCAGCTCCCTTTAAAGGTGCCAGTACACACAGCTCTGCAGCCAAGACATCGCCTCAGTCTGGCTGACATACTCTCTGTGTTTTGTAGATTCCAGTGGAGCTGAGTTTGATTCATCTCCTCAGCCGTGATACTTGAGAAAGTAGGCTGAGCCATCCCCTCGCTCCCTCCGTGGGCTCGTCCTTGCCTGGGGTTGGTAAACTGTAGTCTAGATGCCCCATTTACTGCAGCAGCACTGTTAGGATGCCTTTCACTGGGGAGCTGTTCAAAGACGAAGACCAAAATAAGGCAAACCCTGAGACACCAATTAACATGGCGTCATCACCAGCCAAGCCCGAACTCTTCACTTTTTGGATTTTATAACATTGTCTCTATTCTATTTCTCAATTAAAGGTGGTTTAGCCTGCAGTCCTCTCGGCTGCTCTCTTACCATTCGGCCAAGAAAGAACAATTTAAGTCTTACTTTTAAGGCTGCATTTCTGCAGCGATGGCTTCCTGACATTTCTGACTCCATATTAGCTCCAAATGAATCCATCTCCTATTCCAGATCCTACAGCTGCTGTTGTGATTGGATTAGACTTGAGTCGAATTATCTGAGCTGAGAGGAGCAGTAATGGGATGACGGAGAAATGAGCTTGGCTGATTGGATGATTACTTGGCTTATTAGCCCCATTTCCATAAGGAGACCTCTCAGAACTGTGTGTCATACAGATACTGGAGGAGGATTTTATTGTATGTTTTTACATATCTGTTAGAAAGAGATATTACCTATGGTGGTTTCCTGCCTCTCGCCCAATGTTAGCTGGGATAGGCTCCAGCCCCCCCCTGCGACCCTT
>JAVQJF010124397.1:0-16941 GCA_036023855.1 Gadopsis marmoratus | reverse complement strand
TTACTTACTTATATTATTACTTACTCCTCTTTTATTACTTACATATATTATTACTTACTTATATTATTACTTACTCCTCTTTTATTATTACTTATTACTTACTTATATTATTACTTACTCCTCTTTTATTACTTACATATATTATTACTTACTTATATTATTACTTACTCCTCTTATATTATTACTTGCCAACAAAATGCCACATGTCATCAAAGTAAAAAGATCTGTGTCTAATTTACTCGTAAGTGACTTTGATCACGTTTTCTATCCGATCTAAAATCCTAAAATCCGATCTTTTCTTTACTGTCCTGTGTTTCGTCCATCCCAGCCTGCTGGTGCTGCAGCGCTGCTCTATTTAACACAGTCGGCTCTGCAAACGTGTTAATCACGAGATAAAACACATTAATTAGTGAGCTTTACAGGAGCTGGCAGGCGGATTTTGTTACCTGCTTCCGGTCTGTATGCTAAGCTAAGCTAACCAGCTTACAGGCTGATGTGAAGGCTTAGTGCTGCAGCCTCACAGGATGCTGCTTCACCAAACATCGTGACCTTGTGCAAGTTTTTGTTTTCAAGCTTTGCCTCACAAACTGTGTGAAACCAAACACGTGAAATGCAGCAAAAATAAACTTGTTCTTCTTCTGTAGTTCAGTCTCAAGAAAATGCAACTAACTAGCTGTGACTGCAGGCAGAGACGAGGAGGAAATGAAGCGTCCTCCACCCGCTCATCTCCATCCTCTGTGGGTGAAACACGGCGCTGGTGGGTTCGCTGCACCCATGTGTACGTGGGAGATATGAGGATGTGGATTTGAATCTGGCTCCATGTTTAAAACATGATCAGTATCCACCAAGATGGATGTCCTCCTGCACACATTAGCGCGTCTGGGAGCTCGGAGAGAAGACAGGCTGACAGTTTGCAGACTTGAGATGCACATGGGAGCAAAGAAAAATGTATTTGACTCCGAACATTTATTTAAAATTCACTGTGCAGGAGTCTCACCGTCCGTTTCTCTTGCATAGCAATTATCTTTGCACTGTTCAGGACAAAAGCAACGTATAACTGCAGAGGACAAATGACAAACTATAATCTCATTCAACAAGAGCTGCAGCATGAAGACATAACGTGTGATGCCTCCCAATTAGACAGACTTTTAAATGAATGTGTCCGGAAACGGCAGCTTATCCTCCAAACAATGATCTCCTGAGTGTGACGGGCTCCACATTATAAAAGATGCTTTATAGTTACAGATTATTTATCGCACACAAACCGCCTCTGTGCTCAGCGTCTCCTACTGAAGCTCATCTGCTGGAGCTGGATGGAGCTGGATGAGCTGGATGAGCTGGATGAGCTGGATGCTGTCGGCGAGTCTTACAGGAGTTGTGATGCCAGGGACACTGGTGTAAGTAGTTCAGCAGCCTTTTCCACACTGACACCAAATCTCTGGATTTATAAAGTTATAAATGTTATGTTTACATCAAAGCTGCAAACTCGTCATCATCCGTGTCATTCGTGTGGAGGTTTTTATATTTTCGGAGGATTTCCTGTATGTTTTCCAGCTCTTTGCTAGAATAGCGTCAGCTAACTTAAGCTACAGCGCCGCTGCCGTTTCCTGTTTTATTTTGAAATCCTTACCTGTCTCTTGTCTGCCCTCTTGTCTCTCATTTGATTGGCCACACCTGCTCCCCATTTGTCACCTGCCCCTGATTCCCTAATCAGCCTTCCCTATAGATCCCGGCCTGCTTCCTGTTCTCCTGCTCGCCGTGTGTTCGGTGTCCGTGTTCCCATCTTGCTCTCGTATGACCCCTGTGCTTCTGTCTCTGGACCTGGACTTACCTGTTGCCTACCTGCCTGTAAGCTAACTAAGCTGTAGTTACTAAGTTGCTCTGGTCTGAACTTCCCAGCACCGTAACAGCAGCCTGTTGCAGCGTCTGACCTGCGTGACCTTCGCCCCTCTTCGTGTCCTCTGGGACACGAGTTTGAGTCTTTAAGCGTCTTGTCTGATGCCGTGTGATTGTCAGGGCCGGTGACACCCTCCTCTGCCTTGATGGCTACTTCTGTCTGTGCGATGCGTTCAATGTGTTGTCAAGGCCTCGGTAAACGACGCGACTCGCTGCAGTGCGGTCTGGAGTTTCACTGCCAGCAGGGAGAAGTGGTGGAGGAAGCGTTCAGAACCTGGCAGCGACAACGAGCACTTAGAAATACTGTTGCAGGCCAAACCACAGACACTATCTGAAAAATGTCCTCCGTAGTTTCCAAGGTGACGGCTTCGAATGCCTTGTTTTGGCCAAGAGACATTCAGTTTACTGAGATATGAAACAGAGAAGCCGTAACCTGAAGATATCGGACATTTTAGCTGAATAAATAAACCCTAATTGTAACTGTGTGCAGTGGAACGCTCGGTGGCAGCTCGCCACAGTGGATTCTTGTGAGACTGAACACTAATCTGACAAACGGCAAAGCGATGGGAGGAGACGCGTCGCCTCTGACACTGATGGTGCATCGTGTCACGTGTTCCTCCACCACTGAGCTCGTTGTTTTATCTTCCTCTGCCCTTAAAATGTCCCCCAGGTTTCCTACAGTCTCGTCTGGGATGTTATTTTTGGAGAATCTGTGACTCTTCTGTTTGCTGTAGTTACATTCTGACTTACAAAATGCTTCTTTCATCACCTCCACTAAGTACTGTAGTATTATTGTTATTATACTACCAGGTCATTAATATTGATGCCTGGATTTATAGAGTGATATTTTAATCTGTCCTCTGTATACATGAACAATGTGCTTCAACAGTCAGCACAGTGACAGTGAACACGTTTGTCTGTAGGCTCGTGGAAATGAAGACGGTACAGTTACTTTAGATGATCAATGCCTGGCTAATTAATAAAACAATATAGTGTTAATGTGGCTATTATACACATGAATATCCATGACGATGGAGCGCTTTAATCTCCTGCTATATATGATCTGAATGTAGCTAATGAGCTAACAGGAAATATAGTCGGTGCAGTAACCTGCTAATAACTTGCGCCATTTCCTTTATAACTGTGTAGGTATGCAATCAAGCATGTAAAACTGAATATATATAAATAAATATACACACTGACGATGCTGCCACAAACTTCGATGTCAGTGTCCACCACACCGCCGCTGCCCGATCTGTTCCGAGCTTCTGTGTGAAAATGCAGAAATGTGTTAAAGAAACTTCCAACTGCAGTCAGACTTTATGTCGATCAGTGGAACGTAACTTTAGAAATACATGTCGATAAAAATGAGTTTAGTGTGACTTTTACTAAACTACCGAATTCTAGTGGTTCACTTAAATTTTATTCTAAAAAAGTATCATAAATTTAGCATAATAGATAAACATGGGTGTAGTTTTTCATGACTTTATTCAAACAATGCAGCCTTTTACCAGCTCTTTTTGATAATGAATGATGAAATTAGCTCCATATATTAGACATTCTTTACCAAAACAAGAAAAACATGCATTTATTTATTTAGACGTACTTTGACATACTTTCAACAGGAAGTAGCCGCATTTCCGCACATGTGCAGAACAACATCGGGTTTCCGGACAGACACACACACACACACACACGCACACACACACTCTGAGGCAGAACATGAACTGTCTGACTAAAGTCACATGACATGAGTGTGTCAGCTATTTATCCAGAACAGCCACTAGGGGGTGCTGAAGCTACAGTGACGCTTAACTGTCACCTGAACAGAACGATACTGTGTCAGCTGTCCTGTGAGCAAAGTCCTAATCTGTTAGTAACTAAAGCTGTCAAATGTAGAGAAATGCAAAGTATCAGAGGATGGAAATACTCGAGTAGAATACAGTTACCTCAAAATTATATTTAAGTAATAATAATACTTGAGTTACATGTCCATGGCTGATCCAGTGAGACGCTCATGTTGAATCAAACTGTTAAAGTCAGGTGAGCATCAGCTGCGATGGACTCCCTCGTTGGCGAAGAATTCCTTCATGTATGTTACCAATATATGATGTTGCTGTGCTCTAAAACGGTGTGAAAATATGATTTTAACATGACAGGTGATGATGCTGCTTTCAGATTTGAGGTGAAGTGTATTATTTGTGCCTCAGCGCCTCTCGTCCTCCATCCCGGCGTGTCACCTGACCAGCCTCCGTTTTCTTTTCAAACTCAGCATTAGTCTTATCTTAAATGAGGCCATTAAATGACTTTTCCAATTGTTCCCCACTCAGGGCGCCGCTAAATAAGGCCAGTAATTGACTTTTTTTCCCCACTTGTTTACTGGCTCCGGCCCCGGCAGCAGGTCTGGCTGTTACTGGAGCCCCTGGGAGTTCGTTTTAATTTTGCCCATTACAGTCGGAGCTTGGCTCCAGCTTCGGCTGTGACCCCTCATGGCTTCTGTTTGGTTTTGTACTTTTTATTATTTTTCTGTGCAGCAGAGCAGAACTGTGTCCTGCCAGGAAACAACTGATCCACCGAAAAGCCTTCCCAAAACACGGATCCTCAGTACGAGATTCTCACCCTGAACATGTGAGCTGGGCTCAGACGATGATCTGATCCGATATGAAACCGATCGGAGTGACTTGACTGCTCGTATGAAGGAGTCGTTGGTTGTAACTTCAAGTCTCGTGCTCATCAATTCAATTCAATTCAATTCAATTCAATTCAATTCAATTTTATTTATATAGCGCCATATCATAACAAAGTTATCTCATAGCACTTGTTAATATAGAGAAAGTCCAAGCCAACTCTATATCATCAGAGTCAGACTTTCCCTTCAGCATCAAAAGTAACCCAGGTTTGTCAGTTGCCATGGTTACACTGTGAACAGGAAGTGGCAGCAGCCCGAGCGGCCGGACTTTCCATCACACCAGAGTGTAAAAGCGATTTCTTTCCTGACTCACCACTGTTCCCACACGGAGCGTTGACAGTTAAACAGCTGTTATTCAGACTCAGTTCGGACCTTCTTCTGTTGGTGGTGAAGGCTGGGTTCTAACACCATACTGTGCTTTATTCTTTGGTTCACTCAGGTGAAAAGATTGTTGTCATCAGCTGATTACAGGTTGAGTGAGTGATGAACAGATGCGGCTGTGACACAGTCTGCAGTAAGACGAGGTGTTTGGTGTGAGAGCTCTTCTCTTCCCCCCCAGCCAACAAAGGAAAGCTCATATTAGCAGCTACACTGAACTCTGGCCTGAAGCGTGAGCCTGGAGGAAGAGGCTTCCCTCGGGGCAGAAAGGAGCCTCTCGCCTCAGTCGTCCGTGGGAGGAGATGTTTCATTAGCACCCCGCTAAGAAAGAAATCTCCCAGGTGTTACAGATCGTGCCGCTCGCTCGGAGACGGTGTGCATGTTCAAACTAAAATGAGGGAAGACGGTAAAGTGCCCCCGAGTGAGTTACGTTCCCATTTTAAAGACACCGCTACAACCTCTTAAACCATGTGTCTAACGCTTTGTGAATCGGAGCGACTTCGTGGCTCGTGGTGGCAGGTGCTGTGATACTGAGTGTACCCCCCCCCCCCTCGCAGGCTGTAACCATGCAGCACTTACCCTGGGAGGTAAACCACGTACCCTGCAGCACAAACGCTGTCTGAACACATAAATGTGCACCCTCTTGTAGATTTTCCACAAGCCTGTGTGCAGCCACTGCAGCAGAGGCAGCATGCGTTTGATTTTAGGCTGCGTGCAAAGTAAGTCTGCATTTCAGAAGAACTTGATTCAGTTAGTGTCAGACTAAAAAGGCTATTTGAAGATTTGACTCATGAAATATGGAATAAACCTGCTTTGGTAGTTCTATTAATCAGCTTCCTGTTGCATTTTCCCTGATCTCAATGCAACGGCAGCTAGAACCCTGCAGCAGAGAGCGTTATCTCTGCAGTGCAGACAAACACGGAGAGAAAACTTTAACACTGAACCAGCTTTGGTGCTGTTTTCTAACCTGTTGGAGAGCATGCAAATACAAGGAGACCCTAAACGTGACCTGGTCACGTTCCCATCGTCCTCCTTTCCCTGTTCCGTTGAGGTGCGCCCCCTGCAGGCCGACAGATCACCATCTCTGAAACCGACAAACACAAGGAAACTTGGATCAGTATCAGCTGTTCCACATCATCTCATTCAGCTGCAGAGTGAAGACTCCATCAAACCCTTCAACTTCAACAGTCGACCTGCGAATCCTTTTCAGTGCGTAAAGTTGGGCGGTGGTGGCTCAGAGGGTAGTGCGGTCGTCCTTTAACTCCAGGGTTGGTGGTTGGATCCCAGCTCCTCCTGTCCACAAGACTCTGAACCCCAAATTGAACCTTTTACATCAGAGCCTCCTCATGGACAGTCTGCTTTTTATGTCCCATTTTCTTTTTGTCTTCACCTTTGAATGTATTTTCTTGTCCTGGACACTGGGACGTGTCCCGCTGCAGGGCGGACTTTGTGTGTAGATTGACTTGTTTTATTTTCTGGCGGTGGGGATCGACTTCAGATACATGATTAAAGTGTTACATTATGTTGTAGGAGTTTGTTGTCAACTAAAGTCAACGTTCACATAAGGAGGGTATACATTTCAAAAACCCTGAATCCAGATGTTCCAGTGACATGAACACAGATAGCGTCTGCTAAGAAAACTCTTTAAAGCCGCTCTACAGAAGCTCAGAGGTCATCAGCAGCCACAGAACAGCAGCCCTGCCTGCTAATGTTGCGTTCTGAAACTCCCATCATCCCCTGCGTCAGGTGAAACGTTACATGTTAGTTCTGGGCTGCAGAGCGTGAAGCTGGACGGGCTGAACGCCGGCCTCTGAGCGCCAGATGGCTACTGGTGAAGCTAGCAGCAGATAGCACGTTGTAGCAGGGATTAGACGACACACACACAGTGTGGTGACATGGAGATGGTGTAACGCTGCCCTGCAGGCCGGAGGTGGCAGAGCTAACAGAGCTAACAGAGCTAACAGAGCAGGTCGCCGCACACGTCACATCCTCACAAAGGAACTGCTTCAACCTCACCTGTACTTACCTGTGTGTGTAATAAAATAACTTTGTTTCACACTGAACAGAGTAAAGTGGCTTTAAGTTGTTTCAGTCGAACATCATGAGCTTTAATGTCGTCACCTGAAAAGGCCTCCTGAGGTGAGACGCTGAGGAAGACGAGTCGGGGAGGGAAGCCGATTAATGGCGTCGTTAAAAGGCAGACGATGTGTCCTGCAGGAAGGAGGCTGTGGGGGGATTTAAGCTTAGATATAAACAATAGCAGACAGTTCACACGAAGCTCCTCCTGGTTATTTAATTAGACGTCTGACGGGCCGAACTGCCAATAAAGTGACACGGTGATGAGATGTTGCTGTCGCAGGGAGGCAGCTTCACTCTTACCTGCAGACACACACCTGCTGTCGCTACTTCCTGTCCTTCCCCTCTGGTTTTTTTCCTTTTCTCACTTTAATTTCTAAAAATCACCTTCCTCACCTCTTTCTTCTTGTCTGCAGGGCTTTGACCCAGGAGAGTACTGTTGGAGTCCGTGTTGACGTAGTGTCCGTAGTTATCTGAACCTGGCCAAACTGCGTTAACCACGCCTACATATGTCGTTTTGGGCGTCGGTGGCAAACAGCCTGTTCTGTCGTTCATGTTGGGATTTTATCTGGATATCAAACATTTGGCATATGAAGTGGAAACTGGGCCTCGCGTGGAACTGGTGTTTTGGACGACAGAACCTGCTTTGAGAAGCTGCTGCATTTTAACCGTAACGTCCTGCTGATCTGTGCAGGACTTAAAGCTTGATAACTGGCAGCGAGGGACGCAAACACACACCGTATTGGTTTGTTTCCTCTTTGAGCATAAAATCACTGTGACACGTCTGGAACATCCAGCATGTGCTGAAGAGTTTAAGGTGAGCGGGATCCCCGAGATCAGCACCAGCAGAGCTTTCAGTTTTATTGCTTCCTAGCCGATTGTTTTCTCAGAGTGTCGCATGGCGAGTTTACGACGTTCAACATATCTGATTATAATATGTAGAATGTTCTGTTCTGCTTCTCGCTGTCACATTTCTTTCCGAGTGCAATGAGAAACAAACTCTCAGACTCAGGGTCTGGCGCTGAAAACCTCGGACTTTGGTCTCGCAGTGGTTGACGCCGTGGTTGACGCCGTGTTTGACGCAGTGGTTGACGCCGTGTTTGACGCAGTGGTTGACGCCGTGTTTGACGCCGTGTTTGACGCCGTGTTTGACGCCGTGGTTGACGCCGTGTTTGACGCCGTGGTTGACGCCGTGGTTGACGCCGTGGTTGACGCAGTGGTTGACGCCGTGTTTGACGCCGTGGTTGACGCAGTGGTTGACGCCGTGGTTGACGCCGTGGTTGACGCCGTGTTTGACGCCGTGTTTGATGCCATGGTTGACGCCGTGGCGGCGGTGATTTACTGGGAGAACATGTCACAATAATCTGACACCGAAATCCCTGACCCAGAAAATGTTCGAACAAAGTGAACAAGAATCCGATAAACCAACTCCAGAGAGGCGACGTCACTAACTGTTTGATGCTGCCAGCTGTGATGAAGACGTTGTTCTACATGCCGTCATGCTGTCATCATATTCGACACCTTTGTGTTTGTGAACATGGGATTTAAGTTAGTTCCCACTCTGGGTTTTATGCACAAACACACTTCCTGTTGAGGTTTGTTTTGGGGAAAGCAGGGTGGAGGCTGGGTAAGAGTTAGCTGTTGTGAGGATCAGACACGAATACAAAGCCTCTCTGATGAAGGAACCTGTTGAAACCTGTGTTTTACCGAGCGGCGTATTAATAAAACAGTTTGCTCTTTGTGTTTGTCAAACAGCAGTCGGGGGGTTTGTTGTGGTGTTCAGTGGCACTGCAGCGTCTCTTCATCTCTTCAGGACCCAAAGGTCTGACATTATATGCTCCATAAAGTAGGCTAAGTCCCATCAGGGACTCATATGAATTAAGATCAAACACCGTGTTCGCCCTTGAGGTTACATCCAGATGCAATTATTGTTGAATCCCCACTTTTTGCTTAGTGCGCTCTGCATACAGTTGCACTAATGCTCCGTTTCAAAGAGTCATTACAAGGACATTTGTGATTCAGTTTCCTTTCAAGCTGCAAAGAGATGCCGCAGGAAAAATCTGCCCTTCAGTCAGACACAATTTAATGTCTATTAATTTGTTCTTTGTAGCTGTGAGGGCAGAAGAACTCAGGGGGAGACGATAGACGCTAACTTTAGGAGTTAAAATCATGACTTGTTGCGTTTCCTCCCGCTGTTTGGGTTTATGTGAAGCCTTCGTGTCACTAACTTTATCAGTGTGAGAGTTTCTCTGTTTTACATTCATTAATCTTTAAATAGATGGTAGCAGCACAGCTGCCCCTCTGCAGCCCACAGAGACTGAAATCCATGTCAGTCAAAGTATCCTGAGAGATATCCATCATGGCTGCCCCAGATTCTGCATCCATGCTGCCTTTCTGTCGCATTGAAGCTCCACTCACAGAAGGGAAATACAGTAAGAAAGTCCTGCGTTCGTGTTGCAGCAGGTAGAGGATTTGTTAATCCTGGACAGAGTCTGTAGTTTCAGTGATTGATGCGTCACAGATGCAGAGCCGGTGGGCATCTGATGCTCTGCAGTGATTCCCAACCAGCTGCACGTCGGGAACGTGGGACATTTGTAATTTGAAAATATCACTGACTGAACATTAACAGAGAGAGAACTCGTTAGCAGGGTCTAAACCATGTTAGCTAACGCTATAGTTCAAACACATACCGAAACGTAATGATGAGCAGGAAGTAGCAAACAAACGGTTGATGCAATTAGCTAATAATCTAAATGGTTAAAACTGTTTAAATTGTTAGCTAAAAGCACGCCAGCCGAGGACGGCCCTGTTTAGCAATAGATTTGTGTAATTCCTTCATTATTTATGTCATTAATTGTTAATATTTATCTGTATCTAAAGGTATGAATAAATTGTTGAAATTATGTCCAATTGTATGACAACAATAATGTCCAGTTTTGAATAATTATGTTAAATTCATCCAGTTTAAACCAGTTCTGAGCAGGTTCTGGATTGGATGGATGGTGTTGATGAAGCGGCGCTCGACGGGGCGTCTGATAGAACTCGGGTCTGTTACGCAACGGAAACATGGGTCATGAACGCTGCCCGCGGGGGGAGGACGCCGCTACGTCTCATCCCTCCTGGAGTCTCTCTGCAAAAGGCCATCAGCCCGTCTCACAGCGAGATCACTTCACCGAGTGAATTATGAATTAGATGGAGTCTGTAATGGAGCCTTTTCAACTTTTATTTTATATTACCCTGAATTCTTCTCTTGTATGTCTGCCTTTAACCCCCATCAGCACCACCTCCTCCCTCACACGCGAACACGTCTTCCCTGCGCTGACGTGGAGCTCCATGCTGAGAAACTTATAGAGGTCAAGATCCTAATTTCAGCCTGTCAGGAAATATTAAAATGTATGCATCAGTGACATCGTCACAGGGTGTCGGGGACATCAGCATCGGAGAGGACGTCTCTCCTCGGAACTCAACTGGAGGACACGAAACTCCACAAACGCACTCCGACTCCATTGCTAATGCTTTTTGAAAATATCATTCATTTTTTCAGGCTGGAGAGATTTTGATAAGGATTAGGTTTTGAAAAGTACGTCGCTCTTCTATAACAAAACCCACCAAAACCCATAAATACCCGAAAGCCATGTTCTCTACCAGCCCTGTACGCAGTCGTGCTCCGTGCTCCTCATTCGACATTCAGTTATGGTCATTTACGTGTTTTTGTCTCCACCAAATGTGCAGTTTGTGGTAAATGAAAGCCACTTCTCTCATCGTGGGTTTTAATTCACAAGAAGAAGAAAACAAAGTATTTCAAGCAACAACAATGGTTCATTTATTGCAGCTGTGGGACAAACGATGTCAACACAAACAGTAAGGTGATCACAGTTTGATTTGATCCGTGGAGGATATTCGACACCACCGAGGCTTCACTTACGTCCCAGATCTAAATAAGAACTTTGTATCTCTCAACCACCATTATCGGAGAGAATATACTCACAGAACCTTATTTGTTTCAAACTAACAGAAAATACTGATAATATCACATCTAAGAAAACATCAGACCTCCAGCCAGTCAGACTCTTCCTGCCTCTGTATCAGGGTTTTTAATGGGTTCTTGTCCTGTGTTCCTAAGATGGACAGTACTCACTGTGACCACATTACATCAGTGTTACTTTGCTGGCTGCGTTTTGACTTCTCTGTGTTCTACTTGCTGCCTGCATGTGTGTGTTTGAATCATTTAAAGAACAAAGAGGATCTTTCACGGGCCCCTTGGTGCAATAATGCTTTCATACAGATCACATGATCATTTGTTATATATTTGAAGGTTTTGAAGTCTGTCTGTCGTCATAGTTAAACGATAATCTCTTAATTGACTTATGCGATTAGAAACCTACACACCAGCTGCTGCATTTCGAGGCCCTTTGTGATTCGTGCAGAAGGTTATATGTTTGGAGCTATTTCTGTTTCTTTTCATTCAGTCCTCTCATGTGTGTCGGCGGCGATGCAGAGTCAGACGTGTTTCCTCCAAACGGTTTGTTGTAACATCTGCAGAAGGTGCCAGGAGACCTTTTTGAACGTAGAGGATATTTTGTACATTACTTTGTCATTTATCTGATGTTTCCCGCTGTTCTTTGTCTGCAGAGATAATCTGTAGGTGTTTTACATAAAAGCAGTGGTTTGAGTGCAGAACAGATTCGCAGATAAACACTTTACATTCGGAAACACGTCTCCTTTGCTGCGACTCTTCACACCTGAGTGCTGCTGTCACATTCGGCGTTGGTGCGACTGTGATTGTTAAAGCCAAATGAATAAGCCTCTTTTGTTTTGTTGACCTGCTGCCTTTCAGGGTTCGATGCGTACTTCACGTCGCGGACTCTGGAGAACAACAGGAGGAACGTGTGGTTTGCGGAGTACTGGGAGGAGAACTTCAACTGCAAGCTGATGAGCTCGTCCAAGAAAGACGAGAGCAGCAGAAAGTGCACAGGTACGTGTGTTAATGTGACCACGACAGGATGTAACGCTTCATTTTATCTCAGTCTGGTTGATTCAACATATAAAACAAAAAGCAGGAAATAACGGCTCTTCATGTTGATCGTCCAACACAAAACGCCTCGAATCGAACCGTTTATATGTCTTTATTTGAGATCAGTGTTTGGGATCTAACAACAATCTGACAACAGTTGATTGATCGATTAAAAAATCTGCACTTGGTGTTGATGTGTCACAAACATTACTGGCGAGCTTCCTGTTAGATTCATGCTCACGTGAGGAAGGTCACAGCCTCCTCATCGCTCCAGGCAGCGCTGATGTTTGGGCCCTTCTCTTTGACTCACAGGCTTCATGGACTTATTTATTCTTCCTTTTCTGCCTGCTAGCCTCAGTGCGAGAGCTCGTTTGTGCTAAGCTGGTTGGTGGGCTGAAGGCCGCTCCATGTTACCAGAATACAAAGGCGCTGACATGAGGATTCCATGTTCCAGCAGAAGAGGAAAAGCACGATCTTTGAACAGAACCTGCGAGAGGGCGAGGCCAGCATCAACAAATCCACTACAGTGCTGAGCTAGACAGAAGAAAGTCTTAGAGAGAGAAGAGGCTCCGTCAGGATCACAGAAGTGAGGAGCACCATCAGTGCCTGTTGACTCCTTGTGGAGGATGTTGGGAAGGTGTTGCAGAATTTGCAATGGTGAACAGAAACTTAAGTCTCTGTAGTCTGCAATCAATAATGCATAGCAATTAGAGACCCAGTGTGATAGTGTGAACAGACCCTGAACACTAATGAACCTGATCCATTAGGAGTATTGATTGAAGCCACAAAAGAACATATTATCTCGTCGTACTTATTTTCCTTTAGGTTTGTCTCGCTGCATTTCTGTCGCCTGATCAATGATTCTCACCTGATTGATATTTAAAGACATGAATTTTATAAAACGTCCCTCCCACGTTATAACTGGAGCCGCAGAGGCAGCTGGGATGTTCAGACTATTGTCTGTCAGGCGGCAGTAATGCCCCTGGATGCAAACCGCCATAAAACTAGAAGAAGTAGTATTTGTTTTGTGTGTCTTGGTAGTTATTTTGCATGTTTTTACAATTTGAAAGAGCAAAGATATGATATCAAAGTGGTGACGTCCTTTTGATACATCGGAAAAACGATAAATCAGTGTTTTTGTACGTTTTGACGTCACCTCTTCACTAAATGTTCCCATGAAATCTTTGCTCTGATTTTCTGGCCTAGTTGTAATCCTCAGCTGAAAGCCAAAAGGGAACTTCCTCTTTGACTCTGGTAGCTCGTTATGGACACAGACCAATCAGTGTGTTGGCATTTGTCTGTGTTCGCTGAAGGACATGAATAAAACATGCAGCTGCAGAGCTTTGTGGCAGCACAGCAGCAAGGTTCACATCTTTGCCCTCATCATATCTGTGTGGAGATGATAATGAATCAACACGCTCGGCCTCACTGAGGTCGGCGAATCCTCCAAAAACAGATGAACAGAAATCATCCTGCAGTTTCAAACAGCAAGTTCTGAAGGTGGTTCTGTGAGCAGATTGTTCCGGCTGCGTGGGTTCTAAAGGTCAGATGGGGTCGTTATTTTCTGTTTTTATTCCATGTAACAAATCTGGAAAATGCAAACTTCTATTTTGATGAGCTTCTTGAGTTTCTCTCATAAACCCTGACATGTGAAGCTGGAGGCTCTTGGTGGTTCCAGAAATCCTTGGTTTGACTCGTATGGATGATTCTGATATATTCAGAATGTATTTTAATCAACATAATGACGAAAGGTTGGTCACTAACACAATCTGCCAGGTGGCCAGATGTTGACACTGCACCTCTCAGTAAAACGTTCAGTGGCAACGTATTCTGATCTTCAATACAATGAGCTCGTAGCCGATGCATCCTGTGTTTCCTGTTTTATTTTGACACCTTTCCTGCCTGTTCAGTTGCTGCTCGAATCATCGATTAGCCACACCGGTTCCCTAGTGTTCACCTGTCCCTTGTTCCCTCGTTAGTCCTGTTCTATTTATACGGTTTTCTTTAAGGGATGTGACAGTAGGAAGACTGTAGGCCACGCCCCCTACAGGTGTGGTTCCCTCACTCGTCTGGGAGAGACTGGAGTTTTCACACCACAACATTGTTTGAAAAGGAAACTACTGACCCCCCCTCCATCACCCCCGGTTTCCTCCCCCAGCACACAGAGTGGATCTGAGTGTGTCAGTCCTGCGGTGGACCCTACCTCTGTCACAGTGCATGCTGGGTAATCTCCAGCCCTCTGCGAGCCTGAACATGATGAGAGGATGGACGTTACCCACCTTGAAAATAAACAGGACTCCACAGGGCTGCTTCCTGTTTCCTGGCGCTGCGGAGTGTGTGGTCGCCCGTAACCTGAGCGAAGAACAGCTGGAGTCCAGCTGCCGCCTCTCGGGTTTGTTTGGAGGAGGTGGCTACTTCACAATGACCCGTTAGTCACGCTAAGCGGCTTTGTGTTGCTCGATTCCCGCGGCGTCGCCCAGCTGAAGAGCTCAAAGTAATTATATTTTGTGCTGCATGATTGTGTTCATGGCATCAGCTGTGAGATCTGACGTTATGTGAATATACAGTGTGATCCCAGTAATCAGGCTGCAGTCTGATTTGTAAAATATGTGCTGCACCATGTTATAGTCTGCACCCATCTGCTCACAGACAGCCCTTCACTTAAACTCCCCCGCTCAGCAGACATGTGTTTACACGTGTAATAATTGGTTTATAACACACTGTAATTTACTATAATTTAGTAAAACACACTTGTAATCATATAAACTGCCCTACATTACTGGAGAAGGGTTCTTGGAGCCTGGAAGGAATACCTGCAGACACAGCTCAGGGCTGATAAAGGGCATCCGGACATTGTTCTTTGGTGTTGGAAAACCTGTCAACGTCTGTATTTGTACTGTGGAAGCAGAGAAGGGACTTCTGGCACAACTTGAGCTCATCCAAGGAAAGAACCTGAAGCATACAGAGCGACGCATTCAGGGTGTATATTTATATTTACGCTTTATCTTCTCCTGACTTATGCTGGAATTTAACACGAGACAAAGACTGTTTGTTCTAATCCATCGTAACGTTACAATGCAGAGGTCTGCTTTTATTCTTCTTACACTGCCGTTACTATGGAAAGCACAGTGACCAGTTTTATCATCAGTTATGACTTGCTTTCTTTGTTTCTTACTTCCTTGTGTCACCTCACTTCTGAAGGAGGATGAGGTGACCTGTTGTTGCCCCCAAACATACTGTCGATTAACAGCTGGGCCGAGTATTTGTGTTCACTGAAACTGTAGGACAGCAGGCGAAGATGCTTTTCTGAGCGTTTACAGATCAAATTTACAGTTTGACTTTTGATCAAACAAGACAGCAAAGCTGTTAATCAATGAAAATCCTCTTTTACTTCCTGTGTTGCTTGTTTATGTATTATAGTCCTCTGAATATGAGGCTTCCAACATTGATGGTGACAATAAAACAGCTGGTTTCCAGTTTGCAACTGAAACACGTGATGATGGTCTGAACCTGAAACTTTAAGGTTGAGGTTCTGCCTCGTGTCTCTGCTGTGTTTCCACAAACCACAAAGTTTTGTATAGACGTCATTGAAAAGGCGACAAACGTCGTCGTTTTTATGTTGTAGTTTAACAGAAGAAGTGGAGCTGATATAGATTTTATTTTAAATATATATATATATATATATATATAATATATATATTGTATTGTTATTTTAACAGAAGATACAGAAGAGTGAAGGAGACTGACCTCAGAGCAGATCTCTACAGTCCTTCAGCAGCGTTTGGTCGCTCCTCTGCTACCGAAGACATCTCACTACTGGAAATGTTGCATGATTTTCAAAATGCCTACGCCACCTGAACGTTACTGGATAATGTAATTAAACTACTGATGTTCTCTCGGACACTGAACACAAACTACACTTTACAGGACAAACACACCAGATCTTCTCCCTGCAGAGTTTATCTAAAGCCCTGTGAGGGTCTCCTCCTGACCAGAGCCCAGATGTAGGTTCAGGACCTTGCCTCCAAAGCAGGTGGAGAACAGAGGAAACAGAAGCAGAGTTACACCTGAAGTTACAGGTGGTTCCGTTCCTGCAGAGGAGGAGGAGGCCCGGCAGCCTGCAGTCAGTGTGTGGGGACCATTTAACCTCAGCAGGAGGCAGCGAGGAGCAGCGAGGAGCAGCGAGGAGCAGCGAGGAGCAGCGATTCTGACGGGCGTCCAGTTGACTGAGTGAAAGGGAGATATGAGCAGGTCAGAGAGAGGAAAGAGGGACTGAGGGACTCCTGTTTAAGAGATAACATTAAGCCCAGGGTCCCTCTGCCCCGGGACAGGAAACACAGGAGGGTGAGAGACAACAGGCAGGGCCTCCAGAGGAAGTGTAGAAACAGATAGCTGCCACATGGCGGCAGATGCAGGAATAATCGGTCATGTCAGTGCAGGGAGCTCGATGATAGCTGAGCTGAGAACAGTTTAACTAAAACAATGTCGCGGCACGAGGTGGGACGGGTCGGGGGGGTCGTTCTTTAAGCAGACGGCTGTTATTGAGGGTAACCGAGAGCAACGGGAGACGGGTGTTAGTGAACATCTGCTTCTGCTGTTGAACTGAGGAATCCAGCAAGCAAAGAACAACTACGTCAGTGTTGACGTTTGGTTTCACACGGAACCTGAACAGCGGTGAAAGTCCTGTGTTTGACCCCGACCTCTTCCTCCTCCTCTTCCTCCTCCTCCTCCTCCTCCTCCTCCTCTTCCTCCTCCTCTTCCTCTTCCTCTTCCTCCTCCTCCTCCTCCTTCTCCCCCTCCTCTTCCTCTTCCTCCTCCTCCCCCTCCTCCTCCCCCTCCTCCTCGTCCTCCTCCTCCTCCTCCTCCTCCCCCTCCTCTTCCTCTTCCT
>JAVQJF010124390.1:0-43260 GCA_036023855.1 Gadopsis marmoratus | reverse complement strand
TCATTATGTCATGTGTGATAATATATCACAGGGGACATGTTTCTGCAGAACAAGTACTTTTACTTTTGATGCTTTAAGTACATTTGAATGATAATACGTCTGTGCTGCGTTAAGAGTATCTTTGGATTGTTGCCTTGGCTGGACTTCGTATTCATTGGCGACTATAGTCTTAATATTTTATGTCTGTTTTTCATTTGGGCAATTACACATTGGTCACCAGAGCAACAGTAGGCGGTGAAGCAGCTCCGCTTCGAGCTGCTTTAAATGCTGGTTCACTAAATTATAAATGCTTTATTTTTGTTACATATCTATATATGTCCTCTTCGTATGGGGTTTTATTTGAATTTTATGTTTTACAAGTGCAAGCTTTAATTGTCTCCCTCATATTTACCTCCATTTTGTCTTAACGTGAAACTGCCGCGTGTCTGTCTGCCTGTCAAGTTGCTGCACTTCAGATGCGTTTCCGGTGCGAGAGGCGTCAGGATCAAGTGCCATCTGATTGGCGGAGTGACGTCGCCACAGCTGGGAGCCTCGCGCACGAGCCGCGTGACTTTAAATCTCCCAGTCGTTTCCGCAACTCTGACGTCACGCGACGTGGCCGCAGCGCGCATCAACACCGGAAGCCGCAAAGAGCGAAAACGCAACAAATAAGAGTCTTCACGGCCTCCGCGCGCAGCGCTGCTCAAAGTCTCGTGCGAAAGTAAAATGCCGTGCACGCGCCTGACTGTATCTGCCACTGTACGTCACCGCCCCCCCCCCCGTAAACACAGTGTTCTTCCGCCGTGAACGGATAAAGTAGTGCGGCAGGGACTCGCTCGTTTGGCACCCGAGAACGTCACCTTTTTTTACATTTTTTTATTACGCACTCAAAAGATGTAACCTGTGAATAATGTTATGTTTAAACAACAACAAAAAAAAGCAGTTATCCGCTCTTCTGGGTAAAAGCACAACGTAAATATCTTCTCTTAGGGGTCTACATGGCGACACTGAGTCCGTTTATAAGTCTTGTCTTTACATTTCCAAAAAATATTATATTTATTGTAAAAAAAATAAAAATATGATATCATATATATATATATCCTGTAGCAGGCTACAATAATGAAACTGCAGTTTCTTAATATCTTAAAAAACAAAAATAAAAGTTAAAGTTGAGTCGCTGCCCTCAAAACACGACACGCGGAGGGATATGGACACTCAACGCATGACGTCGCCGTCAGCCCGTCCTACTTCACCGCCCACCTTCCACCGACGACCTGATTGGTCGCCGGAGCGCGCACCGCCCGAGCCCATTGGCCGCGCTCCCGTCAATCATAAAGCAATGCCACAGGATAGATTAGGCACCATTTGCCATAACTAAAATAGTTACCTTGTACACCAAGTAGGGAGAATTCTAATAATTGTTATTATTTTAAGCCGGCAGCCCAGCCGCGGTCGGCGGAGTGTTACAGTGAAACCCGTCCGCGCGCTCTGAATGAAGCGTCGCCTGAACGTCGCGTGTGAAGCCAGATGTGGACTCGCTGCTCGGGTAAGACTCCTCACCAGCGTGTGTCCGCGTTTACAGCAACGTTTGCCACAATCCCTGTTGTTGTTGTTGTTGTTGTTGGGGGGCCTCTTCCGGTGTTCGCTGACAGCTGCGCGCGGCGGTGTTTCTAGATATTTTGCACGTTTCGCCCGGAGTTGGCGCAACTGTGGCGCGGCGACTCCCGAGCGGGCGGCGCAGCGGTGCTGCCCGCGGGGCTGCGTGCACTTTGCGGAGTTGACGGCAGCAGCCGCAGCGCTCCAGTCCGTCCGTCCGTCCGTCCGCACGCACGCACGCGTCCACTCACGCACACACACGCACCTCCGGGTCAGTGAGTGAGTATAACACCCGCGCAGCCCGGCGGGTGCGCAGCAGCAATAACAAACGCTCCATTAGCAGCTGTCAGTCGGCCAGGCTCCTCTGCGTCGCTGCAACAAACTGGACCTCAGCTCTGGGGCTCATTGGGAAACTTGCATCCCATCGATCCTGTTCATGTGGCGCAGAAGTGGGCCGATGCACGGAGACAGAGGAGGCTGCCCGCATGTGTTCACCTCCTGCCCGGAGGAGGCTGTAGTGGCTGCTGTCGTTATGTGTTTCTGAATTTATACCTATACATAAAGATTGGATGCTCTTCCTCATCCTCATAAAGCCATTGTGTCTGTCGAGTAATTGTATGCCTCTGTTCATGATCCCATTTCCGACAGTTGTGCTCTCGTTGCTGTTCTAATTGCTTTCCTCCCAGGAGAGAGAGAGAGAGAGAGAGAGAGAGAGTGTGAGAGAGAGAGAGAGAGAGTGCCATCAAACTTCTAATTTCCTCCTCAAACCCGGGAACCATTTTGCCCGTGGAAGCAGGCCGTGTAACGATGGCATCAGTAAACCCGAATAAAGCTCCTGAGATTTTAAAAAAAAATTTAATTTAATTTGTTATTCTTTATTTTTGGAACGACAAAAGTCCTCGCTCTGTCAGCTCCCCCCCCCCCACATACAGCACCGGTGCCTGGGATTAGAGGGCAGCGAGACAACGAGAGTGCGTCTCTGGAGAGAAATCTCTCGTGTCAGGAGGCAGGAAGAACTGTTTATCTATTACATCATTATCTAGTGCAGCAGAGGGATGTGTGCTGCGACACCGACGGAGTGTTACAGCAGCGCCTGCAGGTAACGTCCAGGTTGCTAAGAAGGTGTCACAAAGATCCAGCGGGAGACAGTCCAGGTGAGGGGAGCTGAGCAGATTAGTGGCTCTTTTAGCAGTCGGACGTGTAGCCACAGATGAGTGTTTGTCCAGATAAGACTGACCTGGCCGATGGGACAGACCGTAAACGGGGGCCGGTCTAATTTTCGGCAGGGTGGTTTAGGAGAAGGTCGCGAGGGTTTAGAGCACGACGTATATACCTTGACACACAAATGTGCCCTGCAGAGCTGCTCCCGGATCCCTCGGCGCAAGCAGAGCCGAACTGAATGTGAATGAAGGATTTTGTGTTACCAGGCTGGATCACAGAGTGAGGTCACGTCCAAGGAAGTGAAATCAGATCTGTCTCCTGGAGTCAGAACGTCGTCCACAGAGGAAACGAGACTCGGGCCAGCGTCAGATCTTTTCCTCCCCTCACCTCATCCCTCTGCTTCCCTTTGGTTTAAAGCTCCGAAATCTTCAAGCTGACGCCCGTTTGAAGCGGCCAGCACCTAAAAGTTGCACTAACACCTACTTGTTAAATCCCAGCTTCCCAATGGCGACTCGTGAGTTCTGTGAAATCTCACCGCGGAGATGTCCGCACCTTTCTTGTGTTAGTTTGTTTCTGTCTGAGGTGTGAGCGAGCGACGACCAAAAATAAACGCTCTGATGCTGTCAAGATGTCAACGCTAATGAGGTATCTGGTCCCATCTGGTCCAGAGCGGCACCAAGACTCTGCTGGTCTGGAACCCAAGAACCGCGTACGTCGGGGTGCTTCGAAGACCAACGTGCGCTCAGCGTTAACAAGAATCGCACCGTGTTCTCCTTGGAACGCAAACGTCGTCCGCCGCAATCGCGACGTGCAGCCGCCTGTAAAGAGGCGGCGTAGCCGGCCATTGTTGCCGTTAGAAGGTTCGCAAGTTGTAATCGTGGGACACATGCTGACGGTGCGCTTTAGTTTAAGATCCGATGCCTCTCGCCGCGCTTTGCATTCATGCAGCAGAGTTCTCGCTCTCTCAAGTCTCTTGGGGGGCTCGCCTTTTCACTCATGTGCACACAGGAACACAATCCCTAAATTGAACGAAATATTGTAACTGCACTTGTCCAGTGAAAAGGGGCTTAAGCTGCAGATAACTTATGGGCTCAGCTCCAGTAATGGGCTTTTGTGTCCCTGAGAGCCGTGACGGCGAGGCGAAGCCGTGCGCCCGCTCTCGTCGACAGCGCAAAGCTTCCTGCCGGCCGGGGCGAAGCTTATGGTGAAAGTGATCATGGGAATGAATTCTCCAGAACATCCATCCAAATTCAAAGAGTCAAGAGTTTGGGAGGAAATGGGCAGAAACATTTTGGGGTGGGGGGGGGGGTTCGGGTTTCCCTCACTGAAGCTCAGCCATGTGCTCAGCCATCGTGTGCTCTGCTGGCTACAGTCAAAACACAGTAGTAGTGGTGGGGGGGGGGGCAAACCCTCCCCTCCTCCCTCCTGGCTTCTGTTAAATTGAGGAAGTACAATCATTCTCTCCTGCCGCAGCTTCCTGCTGAATTGCAAACAGTCGGACGTCGTGCTCTCTGGACTTTACAGAGAGCGCCAGAGGCTGAGGGAGTGGACGGCAAAAAAAAAACACAGAATATTTAAAAGTTCAGCTTAAGGTCTTTTAGCACGTGTGCCTGGATGTACGATTCAATAAATTATCGGCTCTTCTGCTGATTTTAATTTGACATTTTTCTTACCACACAGCTTGCTCTTTTCTTCCTGTAAAACATCAGGAAGGGTTAGGGTTAGGGTTAGGTGCCTGTTTTGTTTTTGTTGTAAGAATCCAAGGAGACGAAAGTTGCAAATCCTGCCGGCGGAGAAGCAGTTTTGCAGTGATTGAAGCGACCAGTCGTATTTCAAACAGTCGGGTAATTAATTTCCAACAAATGACTGGTGTTTTCTGCTCCAGTGCCACTCACGGACTTTGGTTGTGATTCTTGCATCGGTAAAGTTCTGGTTCCCATTCGTTGGCCTCAAAGCACCAAAGCCAACACGGCCACCGTGGATGAGAAGGATTTTTTAAAGTGCTCAGAAATAAACAAAACTCCCATCTGCTGAGGATGATCGAGACCAATAACGTGAAATCTGTGAGGTAGAAAAGGCTTTAAATAAAATATAAAAGTTATTCGAGGGTTTTGTTACTAAACTAAATGTCAACAGACCTGATGGGATTAGATACTGGTTTCAGGTTTGATTAGAAAAAATGAATTTCGTTTAGATCTTTTACCGAGCAAAAATGCCAAAGTATCCTCCGGTTCCAGCTTCTCGGATGTGAGAATCTGCTGCTTGCTTCTCTTGTTTAATGTCATTGGGTATTGAATATCTTCTGCGAGGCGTCTCCTTGGAACACGTGATGGACATTTCGTTTACAGTTTTCTGACATTTTCTAAGTTTATACTGTGAAATGCTACCAAACGCCTTAAACATGGCTGCTGGCTTTGTGAACGCCGAGACGGCCTGTGGGGACTAGGATACGGTCCGAGCCATGCGTTTGGACCAGAGAGCAGGAGCGGTGACACATCAATCCCCTGACAGATTTTCCAGAGCTCTCCAATTGTCGAGACCCTCCAAGACCCTCACCGTGGACTTTGGCGTGCACTGTAGCTTTCACTAATCAATGTGTTTGTTGGCCAGGCCGAGTATTGATGGGCTCTAATCACCGCCGGAGCCCGGGCTGCATTAGCCAGCGAGAGCAGAACATTGCATCAGCGCGCTGTGGAGGTTAAAAGTTGGTTTTATATTCTAACACCAAGGAAACGGGACGGAAAGAGGGGAAGAGTTTTAGTGCTGAACAGAGGCGAGCTGAGCTGCTGGGGCCGCCGCGGCGTGGAGGGCGGGCCCCCTGCCACCTCCATTGATTTGGCTGTTGTCAGCCTCCTACAGTAGAGCCGCCTTGGCGGACATGCGTTTTCCGCTCGCTCGCCTGCTCTCGTCCAGAACGTCCCTCTTGTGGGCCGAGTTTGACGAGCATGCCCCCCCCCACCCCTGCTGTCGCACTGAAAGCCTCGCGCCACGAGCCGCGCTCCTTTTTCAAACGGACGGACGCATTTCAGCAGAAAGGAGCAATTACTACCTGCCCCGGTCGTGTTGCGTTCACGGCCTCCTTTGTGTGCCGATTCCAGGGCAGATTTTGTCCACGGCCGTTCCCACGCTGAGCGAGGAGAACAGGAAGAACTCAGCCGCGCAGCAGGCCTCTGCCTTCTGCTATTATGGCTATGATTCAATCATCGCAGGGCAGCGTGTTGCCCCGGCACACTGAAAGAGGGAGAGAAATGTCCTCCCTTCATCGCTGGTAATGGAACCTAAAGCCAAAGGTGTTTTTCTTGTACAAAGAGGAGACCATCAGCCACTTAATGTGGGAAGTAGCAGCAGCAGCAAGCCTCACAATCCCCCCCCCTTCCCCGCTGCTCTTTCAAAATGGCCTCCCTCCTGTGCCTGCAGCCGGAGAAGCACCACGCAGGGTGGAGGAACCAGACCCTCCTGGTGCTGCTCATCACACCTACTGTTAGTTGGCCTGAAGCGCAGGGGAAGAGTTCAGCGCGTGACAGTGTTGGATTCCGTTTATTTTCAGTCTTGTATGCCCAAATTAGCAGCGACGCAAAGCCCGGGCCTGTCGACAGAAGTCACGTGACTCACAGTTTTGCGGCTGGTCACGTTCAAGCGCTGCAGAAATGTAGTAAGACATTATTTCTCTTTTATTTTTTTAATGGCAGTGTGGGTGGACTGCTCCTGAATGCTGCTTCAGACAGGAACGAACAATGTTGAGTGAAATCTCAAAGTGAATTGACAGCGAAGCTTGAAATGTCAGATTTCCACCATTAAAACATGTACGAATTCTTTGTTTCCAAGGTCGGGAATGAACGTGAAATGATTCGTAGTTTGGAAAATTGACCTTTTTTTTTGCACCTTCTAGCTTCTGCGTGTTCTGCTTTATGATTATAAACTGTAAATAAATAAATAGTCAAGAGCTTTAATGAGAAGAAGAATCTGCAGCACAGATAATGAGAGTACCAATCGGTTGCATGCGTGGATTGTGATTGTAGCTTCGTGGCACAAACGCGGGAGCAAACGTTGCTGCTCGGTCCGGAGTGTCGCCTCGCCAGGCTCCAAACCAGCAGGCAGAGCTGAAATGCATTGGAGTCCTGTGTGTGTGTTTTTTTTTTTTTTTGGATGAGCGCGAACCTGCTTTGCTCTGCTGTAATTTACCAGCTTTTATTTTCACACCAGCTGGGAACACCGGGAAGAAAAAAACTTAATCTGCGCAGCCCCCCCCCCCCCTCCGGTCCAGTCTGTGGTTTGCTCTCGACCCATCTTCATGTGCAAGGCTTTCAGAGCACAAGAGTCTGCTCTATTAAATGTCAATATCCACCTCAGTCTGCCGTGGAACCGTACGAAACTGGATACTCAAGAAGCCCCTTGGTTTGGGCTTGTTTCCTGTTGGCGTATCACGTTGCTCGGAAGAGGACGGCGAGTCGTATTATCGGGTGTCTTCGTTAAGTCGTTTGGTTCCTACCCCACCAGTGTCAGGGCTGTACGATTTGACCAAAGTCTCATATTCCGACGTCGTCCATTTCAAATCCAGATAACGACACGGATCACGAGACGGCACGCTCTCTGTGAATCCAATGAATAAGTAGTTCTATTTAAAATGGCTGCAAGGAAAGACCCATTTTTTTGTTGTTGTTACATCTTGACTCATACACTCGACAAATAAAAGGTAATTCAGGGTTCGACACTAACCATGGCACTATGGCCCCTGGCCACAAAAAGTTACTTTGCGGCCACCAAATACTTCCTGTAGGTGGCCACCGAGTTTCACCCCTATACTGCGAGACTTCGCCAAACCAGCGTTACGTTTCTACAAACAAAAATCCAGATTCCTGGAGACTGTGAGCACCCAAACAACGTTTCACGTTTTGGTGACATATCATAGATTTAATTTAAAAAGATTCGAGCTACCCAGCGGTACATGCGTGGTGTAATGTAACTATTTGCCAACGTGTCCTCCCTGCTCTGACCCCCGGGGGCAACAAACCGCCTGACTTGCACAGGACTAATCCCGGTCCTCCAGCAAGCTCTTGATTAATTGAGCCATCATCAGCTGCTGATCTACAGGTTAAACATCAATTAAGGTAATGAGCACGTGTAGAGGAGGAGGAGGAGGGTGTCTCCAGTCCGGAGGGCAGGGAGGTGCTGCAGGAGGAGGAGGAGGACTGAAGTGTGTGCGTGTGCCTGTGAGCTGCGTGTTGATGGAGGCTCCATCGAACAGCCTGATGGAGGCTGGTTGTTGGTTCAGCTGTGTTTGCGTTGGACAGGCTGCGGGCTGGATGAGCTCCTCAGCTGCTGCTGGACGGTCTGGAAGGATCGCTGGCTGATTGCTCCATCGGACGAATCGGATCATTGCCGTTCCACCTCCGCCTGCTCATGGACTAATCTTCATATAAACACGTCTCTGTCTTGGTCATTTCTGTCACAAAGTTTTGCTGCAACTGTAAACTTGTTAGTTTTTTCTATACATTTATGAATAGATTAGTCAATAGAAAGAACAATGCCTGTGACATGTTCCCAGAGCCTGAAATGACACCCCAAAATTCAGTTTACAAAGATAGGAAGTGCAAAAGAACAGCAGATTCTCAGGTTTGAGAGGCTGGAGGACGGTTTGGCATCATTGATGATGAATGATTAGTCATTCGGCAGATTTCTCGTAGATTCATTTTCTGTCACTTTTGTGTGTTTTTCCTTCTGCACTTGCCGTCATTCAGCCTATATACCTGTGCTGGGCAGCAATTCAATAGAAATATCAATATCAGAAATGTGTTTAATAGAATGCCCAGATAGTGATTATGACATGATGGATAAAGTTATATTGACCCACAAATCTGTTAAATTCTAATTGAAATAAGCAGAGCCTGTTAACCTTTGATTAAAAACAATCTTTTGGTTTTATTCCACTGCACTTTAATGAGGCGACAACAGTACGAGCCTGATTATTTAACATCATTTTCTGAAGTTAATGTCATGTCAGTATCAATGCCATCTGAGGATTTACTTATTAAAACTTATATATATACACACACAATATATATGGATCTAAACATTGTTTGTCTGCGGCAGAGAAGTGACGTGTCTTTTATGTTTTGAACGGATGAAGCAGAGCGGCAGGTAGCAGAGTCTCTGACTGTGTTTTTTTTTGAAGAGACAAAGAAAAAGCGCACCAATTAGAGAAACCTAAAAAAAATAAAAAAAATCCACCCACACTGCTTGATTGACAGGTGATCTCTGGAAGTGCAGAGTAGCAGCAGTGAGTGCTGGAGGCAGAATCTTGTAGGTTTACCACTGGAAGTTTCGTCTTTTTAGTGTGTTTTTTTTTCGTTGCCAAAAGCTTTTGAGGAAATGTGTGATTAAGTCTTTTAAAAGCACTTAATGCAAACAAATCGCATCTGTCTGTAAGGAAAGGACGCGTTTGAGGCTGTAATTTGTCCCCTGGGAGTGTTACCAAGTTGGATTATTTAAATAACAGTCAGCGAGGGTTGGAGCGGGACTCCTCAGACAGCCTCGGGTGTGTTTTTGTGCGACGGCAGGAGCCACCATTCGCAAGAACGTCCTAATTATTTGAGATGATCATTAGTGTTGCTCCTTTTTGGGTTTCTCGATGCTGCAATATGGTGAAATGTGTCTTCCTGCTTGTCTTCACTTGACTGTGGTGAACTCAGAGAACCTGTATCCGTGTGTAAGGAGCCAATGAAATGTGCAGATATCCATGTTAAACGCAGCACTCAGAATTTAACAATCACCGATGAGTTCATCTGTAAATGCATGAGCAGTTTATAAGATGACTCAGAGATTTAATAGAATCCCAAAATGGGCCTCACTTTCATGTCAGCAGTCTTTCTTTTTTTTTTTTTAAGAATTTTTATTATTGCTCTTCATCAGTCCGTTCAAACGGCAGCCACGTTTCACTTTTCAAGCTCTGACTGCAAAAATTGCCCCAACAATTATAGATGTGATTTGATTGCGATGTTTGGACTTACACATTTTAAAACATGAATTAGATCATAAATAAGTGAATTAGATGGGGGGGGGACCAAGGGTCTGACTTTTACTTCCTGACCCTCAAACAGGCCTTCCTGCAGGGGTTGGACTTGACTTTATTTTCTTGATAGACACAGTGGAGCGAGAGAGACAGGATGACATGCAGCTTATTGTATTCAACACTTCAACGTGCTGAAATGATGCTGCTGAAATACGACTCCATGGCGATATACTGTCTCTAGAAGTGTATGACTAAACCTTTTCCCCCCCGTGGTCTGGTGCTTTTATAAAGAAAAAGGCAAACCAATCGCAATAACTCAAAATATCGACTCTGCATCCAAGTAGCGTTATAGTATCGTAATCTTAACAAAACAACTGGTTCATCAGAGCTAAACTAAGTGAAATTAGAGAAAGATTTATGCTACAAAAGCTAAAGATCTGAAACGTTCAGTATTGTCTAATCCCACCCAGCCACACAGGAACATTACCTTAACGAAAACTTTATTTAAAGTAGTTTTAATAGACATTGTTTTGTGGCTTTGTGGTGAGTTTCATCTCGTTTACCTGTCCGGCTGCAACTTTACTGTTCTGGTTCACTTTCCATTTTCCATGTCCTCCATCACGGCAGTAAACTGCAAAGAACAACACGTTGGCTTTGTTGTCTCCTTGCTTTTTTTGTGTGTGTTTTTAATCGTAGATGTGGTGGAAACGCAAACCGTTTACTTCCTGAACTGGTTCCTGATTCGAGTTCCTGGCGCTGCTTTGTTTCTTAGTCCTTCCTTCCCGTTTTTTTGTGTGTGGTTTTTTTAAATAGTTGGCTCGTAGACTGGAACTCGAGCCTTATTTATTTGTGTTAATCAGTGAAATGTGACGCGAAACATTAGGAAGTTTTGTTGCCATGAAAACATCCTCGTGTTGTGGCGAGCGGACACTGCGGGTCTCAGCTTTCAGCACGAGTGGCTCGTGCTGCCTTCAAGGCTCAAAGGGAAATTCAGATCCCAAAGTCCCGCCTGCTGGAGTTGACTCTGACTGTCACCGTGTGGCCTAAATTCTAATCAACCCATCTGCAAACTTTCCATTCATCACCCAGATAAACGGTGCTGCAGAGAATCCCTCTGCCTCTCTCCTCCACATGATGGATTCTGGGGAAGTAGGGCAACAGGGTGGCCTGGACTTTGAAGGGTCTTGTAGTCTGAAAGGTCACAGGATTGTATCTGAGTGTTCGGCCAAAGTGCCCTCGAGGTAATAAATGCCAAACTCCCAGCCGCGCTGAACACAATACACTACTCTGATTTCAGTGATGATTTAATTTTTGTCTGTTGAGCAACATTAGTCACACGGCTCACCGGGTCCGTTCACTTCACACCGTTCGCTGCAGTCATTGCACGAAGATCTGTTAACATCAAATTTAAATGGAAATGTACCACCCCTGTGTGGTAAATCCCTGCTCAGTTGTGGATGTTTGCTAAAAATATCCTGTTCAGGGCGCTAAATTTATCCGGTCCGCCTCGGAAGAAATTGCTGGAAATAACCAGCTTTGGAGCCAAAATGGAAATCTGTGCTGACCTCATTTTGGCTACAGGAACAGAAACAGACGAACAAATGAAAACACTCAACGCACGTAACATTTATTTTGATGAGGGATTGTGGAATCTGTAGGACCCTCGCTGCATTTCACCTGCGGGCGTCTGTTCTGCGTTGTGGTCTCACACAACGCGCTGCAGCACTTTAAATCCAGATTATGTTGTATTTTCCTTCTTTTTAACGAACTGACGCACAGCTACCCAAATGGACGTTGCGCCGCGTGTGTGGTGGGATCAGAGGCCGGTGGTCCTGGATCATGACATGAACCCACTGGCGTCTATGTAGTGTGCAACTATGTGTAGGATTAACCTTAAAGGACAGGAGCTGGAGTCGCAGCGCTGCAGGAACCAGGACTGGCTTGACCTTGACTGGGCTGTGGTGTCAAAATCCACTTAAAGCCAATTTTGAATCCATTTAGTTAAGCTTCTGGCAGCAATGCGGCCTTTTATTTAGAATTCCATTACGCTCTCAATAGTCGTGGAGCTTTCAAAAAAGGCAGTGAAAAGCGACAAACCAAATGATCAGCACTGCCAGAAAAAGCAGAAATAGTCCGAGAGGCTGGTCTTTCTTGGATATTTCTCTAATATAAATACAATTTCTGCTGTATTTACACACTGTATATTAATGTCCACATATACCACACATGATTTTTCTTTTTTCGATTGAAATACATAATGATGATTTGCCTCAGGGAAACCTTTTCATTTATGCTCATCCACACAAGGTCAGAGGTCAAGGTCATCTTAAGCTTAGCTGCAGAGCAGTAACCCTGGAGGTCGGAGCGGCAATAAAGCAGAGCACATCACATGGCTTGCCCACATGGGACCTGAAGCGCTCGTACAAATGTCTGGTGTTTTAACGGAAACACAGAACCTGTCCTAGTTTTGATATCGGTGTCATAGCAGTGACCTCGTTATCGCTGCATCACGTGTGTGCGTGTGAGAAACATTTCATAACGCTAAACTCAATATTTCATAACGCAGCTGGACTCAACTGCTGGCGTTACCGGAGATCCAATAAGAGCAGCACAAACCAGCAGGTGAGTCGGAATCGACAGCGGCCAGCGAGCGACTGCATTGTGTTCACGTTGGATTAAAGCTTCTCTGTCCAGCGATGAAGCTCCATGGTGCACGCCGAGGGTTCACCTGGAGGTCTGTGTGGTATTGCTGTCGGGGAGCGCCAACAACAATGCATCGTGAAAGATTATAAAGGAAGACGTGAGCAAAAAACAAAAACAACCCCCTGAAGGATCAAGGAGCACCGCACACCTACAAGACCGGAGGGAGCTGCAAGAGAAAAGGGATCTAGAGGAGAGTTGTTGTTTTTATGCTTCTCTGAAATGCCATACATCTGTTTTAGGAGAGCGTTTCCACCTCTGATGCATCATTCAGTATTCAGAGAACACAGCTCATTCTGCCCCCAGACGCAGAAATGTTTCATAATCAAAGGTCTTCTGCTGACTCAAAACTGGAATAGTAGCCGACACTGAAAGTTGCTTCCACCAGATATCGTTTCGCTCCAGCGGCCGTGCCGCAAAATCTCCAGCCCTTTCGCTATGCAGAAAGAGGCGGGCGGCGCACAGAAAGTGGAGGGCGCTCGCGCTGCTGGCCTGCTAAAATTCCACTTCTTTTGGATCACAGTTTATTATTAATATAATTTATTATAAAATAATAATTATAATAATAATTATAATAATAATAATTTTTTTTTGTAGGATGTAACACAGCCGGTGATGCCCTGACAAAGGCGCACCTCAGCGATCGCTGGCGTCACATGATTGTTGCGCCTGAATTCCAACATATTTTGAATATGGCTTCACCGCATTCCTTCAGGTTTTGTCTGAATCGAGGCGTCTCCCTAAATGCTGTTTTCTTTAGGCTAATGTTGGCCCGGCCCAGGCTGCCCCGGTGCCAAACTTATGACAATCATCTCGGTTGAATGACGCGAAATTACGTTAGTCACCTCGCTGAAGTCTCACGCAGGCCCCAGCACATTTTGGATCTGAGCCGGTGCCACGGATCCATGTGGTCCAGATATCATTTTTGCCAATTGCACAGAGGAAGGAAAATCAGATCTGTGCGAGATGAAGGGGGAGGCGGGTTTCAGCTGCAGCGTGCAACACATCCCAAGTGCCGCACCACCACACTGACGGGGTTACGATGGCGTGAGAGCAGGGGCTGCTGGCCAGCAATCAGGCACAGCTGAAATAGCAAGCAGCAGAGCCAGGAGCTGAAACACTACACCCAGGCCTCTCCCCCTGCTTCTCTTTCTCTCTGAGGTCCTGGCGTTTTCTTGCTGTTCATCATCATCATCATCATCTAGCCTCCATCCACCTGCCCCCCAGCCGAAGAACTCCCGCCCTCTCCTTACTCTCCCCGGTCCCGCCTCCCATCAAATTCCTCCCACGCCTCCCCTCCACTTCCAGCGGAGCGCAGCAGAGAGGTTACGGGCCTCATTTGAACATTTGAATGTATACCAACCTCTTCCTCGCCGGGGCGTGGCGTCGTCTTACGGTCGCACATCTGCGCAGCGCTCACTGAGCGAGCCTCGAGCTAACGTGGAGGAGCGTGTGTGCTTTAGAGGGAGGGAAGTGGGGCTTTTTCCGCCTCGTTCTTCCTCTGTCGTAGAATAGTCATTACCCAGAGTGAGTAGTTTCCAGCCCGTCCAAAGTCCTTATGTTTGCGTATGTGACGTGTGATGTTGCCATGACTCCAGGCGTGTGCATGTGTGTTCATGCATGTACTGTCTGTCCGTGTGTGTGAGTATTCTCGCGGTACAAAATGTGTATATTTGAGCTTAAGTTGCGCTGTTTCGTCCTTGTTAAGGGATTACTGTGTTGGGACCGATGCCTGAGTTTCAGTACACAAAACAAATGGGATGTTTTTCTACAAAGACCTTCTTTCATTTTTAGCAGAAGAAGCCATCAGAAGTCAGTTTTGCCTACAAGAACTTTGCCTACATGGACTACAGTCTAGAATTAGCAAAATGATGAGGCAAAGGACATGTGTGGCCTTTTGGGAAGCAGAGAGTTGGGATGGTGAGGGGATTGATTTCACTCTCATACCTGCAGGGTAAAAATGAAAACGGGGGCCAGCAACTAGTTAGCTTAGCTTAGCATTAAGACTAGAAGCAGGGGGAAACCGCTACCCTGACTCTGTCCAAAGGTAAAACAATCCGCACCCACCAGAATCTCGTTTGTGTTTCATTTTTGTTTAATCCGTGTAGAGATTTCAAACCCAAACACCAAATATTCCACGCGTGTCCAGTGGAATTTTGTCGTTCATACACCAAACATGACTGTTTCCCAGGGATCCTTCATTTTTGAGCATTTTAAAAAGAAAAAGGTGTTGCTTTTGACCTTTTTAGTAACAGAAGATTGACGACAAACATCTCGCTAACCACCTCCTGCTGGCTTTTTCGGGAGCGGTCAGTCTTGCACCTCGACAGTTCATCCCGTGGTGGATCGTCTGTGCAATGATGAAGACCCAGAGATGTGGTTGAAAGCCGCAGTTTCAATATTTTTGTCAAACTATCTTTTTATTTTTAAGGATCTAAAAAAAAAAAACGCCTGAAAATGCGTGGCCTTCTTAAATTTGATGTGGGGCAGATGGAATGATTGTATAGTTTACGTCTTCATATTTTACATTTATGCAGCTTTGTTAAATAAAGAATTCTGCATGAGCGTTGGCTGCAGGCCTCGTGTTGCTGTAAGCACACTTTAACACAGAGGAAATTGTATTTTTCTTTCTTTTTGGGGCTATTAAAAAGGTTTTAGAAGTCATTAAATTTGTGCTCGGAAAGTGCGCAGATAGCCTGATGGCTCTTTTCAAAGCGACATCCATTTCTCTGCTCTGATGTACAAACCCAGCTCACGGCGTCGGCGAGGAGTGCGTTTTCTTTCTTTTTCTTCTTTTTTTTTTTTTTCTTCGCGGGCAAAAAGCACAGCCGCACTTTCGGTCGATAGAGAGCGTACTTGTTTTCTGGCGGGCCGTGTCAGCGCAGGCATTAGATAACGTTTTATTTGATGGCGTTCAATGGCTGACTCGTCCTCACCTCTCGCCCAGGCCTCTCCTGCTCTCCAGCCCACACACGCTCCCAATGTAAAACCAAACGCACACAGACATCCACCCACTGACTCACACTCTCCCGCTGCATCCTTCCTCTGGAGGATTCTGGCAGTTGTTTATGTTATTGAACTGGTTATCACATTACAGCTAGAACACCATCAGGCTCACAGAGAAAGAGAGAGAGAGAGAGAGAGAGAGTCCTCCTGCTTTCTCAAGAAAGAGCAAAGAGAGTGCGACGGGGGGGGGGGGAACTAGAAAAGAAAATGTTCACCCATCAGCAGCATCCGGATTCTTTGCCCTTTGTGTGTGTCACATTAGGAAACCACACAGTATCCTATCGTTACAGAGCAGTCGTAACCACCTTTATTGGTCCTCGGCACTAAATGACAAAATAGGTTGCTTTTTCAACACAGCCGACTGGGTTCTGATTTGCTGTGGTTAAGGTTCGGTCCAGTCTAGGCAACCAAATCTACTTGGTCGTGGTCACGTTTAACAGAAACCAAGCCAAGTCACAGGCTTAGTTAACCTGTCACCTGCCTGGCCAACTGCCCTGAGAGGTTGCAGCGGTTTTTCCAGTGTCCAGAAAATGTGTTTGAAGAACCCTATAGGGGCGTCGCATCCGGCTCAAAATGCTCCTAACAAGCAACAAACCCAAAACAAGTTCCCTAATCAAGTCGTTCTTTGTGCCTAAACCTACCAAACCTTAACCACAGCAGTCTCGGATCAGAAAATGGTTTTGGTGATTAGTAATTGTTTTGCAAGGCAGGGTTTCTTTTTGTCCTGCCAATAAAAACGCTTGGAACCGCCTTCCGCAAAGTACTTTGTGGCTTATATTTGAGGGCAGCTACAAACAACGTGTAGAGTAGTTTAATTAGGAGGACTTGTTGCAGTCTTAATCCTCAGGTTTACTAAGCTTGCATTTATTGTACAGGTGTAAAAGGTGCATCTGTTCAGGAGTTTGACAGAGAACACAGCCCCTAATCGAGCGGCATGTTAGCTGAGCTCTGTGCTTTTCAGCAGCGCTTCTGGAAAAGGCTTGCCTGTTGAGTTGCGCCACAAAATGTAAATGAATGTTGAATGAATGATTCCTTTGGTCACAGTAGGCAGCAGGTGAGTGGCACCCCGTGAACGGCGACAAGAGGGGAGAAAGAAAACAGATTTGGTGGTTTAAAAAGTCTGCACTAGAAGTTATGGAAACTTTTGCTCCCGTTTCGCACACCCAGCAGGAATACATAATCCAAAGATGCAGTTTTATTATTATTTTTTTTTCCTTTCACCCAATGGTTTTCTCATCCAATCCAAAGAAGTGCTGCGCTTTCAAATCCCCTCTCTTCTTCCCGGCTTTGCTCCTTTTTATTTTTATTTATTTATTTACAAACCGATACTCGTCGTCCTTAATATGCGCACCACACACAACTCCCATCGCGGGAAACATTGTCTGACAAAAGCATCGGGAGGAGCCTTTCAGTCTCCATCAAAGGAAGCATCTCGCTGTGTTGCTGCAGAATCTGAACGCCGACAAATGTTCCACTCCCAACTACCGAGGACGCACTAATACCCCGACTTCGAGGTCGGTTATTTCTTGACTCAACCTCAGGAGTATAAGACCCACATCGTGCGGTCCAACTGGTGATTGATTTTGGGGTATTGTGGGTTGAAATGACTGTGGATCAACATGACAGCGTGGTTCTCTCCTCACCTTTTAGTGCCGCGACCGGCTCCAGCGGAACAAAGAAAAGGAGCTTAGTGCTTTTAGCCCGTAGTTCTGGTCCTCGGTAGCATCTGGTGTTGCAGACGGACACACTCCCGGGCCACTCCAACACATGCTGGAGGGTCATAAAGCCCTGTGTTAATGCACTGACGAAGAGAGAGTGTGTTTGTGTGAGAGAGTAGGTGGGTGATACATTATGGAGGAAGGCTTGGCACCGAGGGCAATTCCTCTAGAGTCACAACAGGTGTGTGTGTGTGTGTGTGTGTGTGTGTGTGTGTGTGTGTGTGTGTGTGTGTGTGTGTGTGTGTGTGTGGATTGCTGAGGGGCAGCATGAGCCGGGCACTAAAATGGAGGGGGGGGTGGAGAGGGCTTATGAAGGGTCCCCTCCGCCCCACCTGTAGCCTGTCAGCTGTTGTAAGCCTGTTAAAAACGTCAGCTGTTTCTGAGGAGAAGTGTGTGTGTGTGTGTTAGTGAATGTCAAGGAGCTCATGGAGGTTGGCGGTGGGGTGGGGCTGGCTCCGCATGGCCCTCGACGCCCCATTGCACATCAAACGCCTCGTCGCCGTTGGGGATTTGTTGCCTGCGTCGAGCGCCACGACAGTCTGGTCTTGCCTCGCCTCTTTTCTGCTCCATATACAGTAAGGCCCGTATCACATAGGTTAGTTTTGAAAAGTTGGACGCTCCAGAATAATAATAATAAAGATAAAAAGAAGCTTGAACCTCAAAGATTTCAAGAACATTGTAAGAATTTTAACTTTTATCCCAAACCCAGCACACCCAGAACACCAAATCTGAGGAATCCAGGCATGCTACTCGACAAGAACCGAAATGTTTCTTTAGTCAGCCAAAAAACATAAACAGCCAAACTTCTCAAATGCATCTGTGTTTAATGTTGTAGCGCAGAGCAGCTGTACAAAAAGATTACGCTGACATAAAATACAGTTGGAAAAAAATGAGCAACGATCACAATTTTCAAAATCAGGAAAAATCTGATCAAAGACCAAGAAAACAACAAGTATTCAGGGCCAACTTTCAGTGCTTTTACACAAAAAGTCTTTTGCAGATTTGGCGAAGAAAACGGTTCCACATTTGATTTGTGGCATCGCCTTTTGTCAGCAAGTTATGTGGACTGAGATTCAGCTGGAGACTCGGTGGACTTCGATGCAGCTTTCGTGTTTCCTGCTGTTCATTATCAGCTCATCTCCAGTTCTCCTTCCTCTTCTTTATATTTTTTTGCACCAGGGCTGCAACTTTTCTTAAGTGTGAAATGCCCATAATGACTTCTCAGAGCCTACGTTGGCGTCATTAGAGGTTTTTTTTTATCTGACCAACAGCTCAAAAGCCCAAAGATATGAAAATGAAATGAAAATCATTTTCTGCCGTTCAACTATCCAATTAATTGACTCTTTGCCTCGGCTCTATTTTATATCACTGTCATGGAAAATACTTAGTTTGCGATTGACTCTCAGGTGTCAATCACAAAAACCATCTGTGTTTAAAACCATGCATCATAGTGGTTCCCATCCTGCAAGCAGCAGTGTCTCCTCGGGACTCTTTCTTTTTAAAACATGAGTTGTTTTTACTTCTCCGGTTGTTTGAAGACGTTGTGGAAGGTTGAGGAGGAAAAAACACCCTGTATGTCACGAAAAAGTTGAGGGAATTCAGAAACTGCTGACCCCTCAGATGTATCAAGGGGTCCATGCTCCGGTGGGGGGGGGGTCCTGGTTTAACAGGACACCTTAAACATAGTTCCAATCAACAGATTAAGCATCGTTCTAAAAAGGAACCTCACCTGATAATGACACATTTCACATCATTCACTCAGCTTGACATCATCTTCATGTAAGCCGATTTGTTGTTGGGAGGACTAACCAGTCATTTGTCCATCCTGCTACTGCAGGCGAAACTGGCAGCGGTTGCTAGAAGCCAATTAACTCTCAAAGAATTTGAGAGTTGATCAAATAACAAGTCTACAAATCTGACCAGACATTCCGAAGCCAGCTTTGAGTACTTGATTTGAACACATTTCACTCTGTAGACGGTGAGTATTGAGAGTCCCAGTCACATGGGGTCATGAAATAATCCTCTCTGCATTTGGCAAATAGGACTGTACAGGACCTCAAACACGTCACCAGTCCATCGCCAGTCTCCCAGCGAGCATGCTAACTTCCTCGTCTTGTTGCATTTCACTCCAACATGCTTGCAGAGGCTGTCTTTATGTTCAGAGAAAAATAAGAATTGGTTTTGGCCGTGGAACGATTTTTCCAACAGCACCTCAAACAAGAATGACAATTTTAAAAGAGATTTATTTATTTTTTTCTCCCTCTGAGGATAACCTCCCAATCCAAACACGTCTTTCAAATTAACATCGATGAATCTTTAATTCCAGACGTCTGCTTCTATTTTTCTGGGCGTAAGCTTAAACGTCTGCCGTCTGTCCGCTCTCCAGTCGGTCGTGCTGGCGTGGGAGTCACAGGTGTTTGAGTGATTTATGGCTTTAATTTACTTGGTAGATTAAAATATAGTATGGCAATAAGCATAGAACATTAATTAGGATAACACAGCGAGGTCCTGTCTCCCTTAAGTTGCTTGGCAGGGAGACGGAAAAAGCTTACCACCACACTTGAAACATTTAAATATAGTGTCCTGTACACAGGGAGACATGTATGAAGTTTAAAGAGTCTTGTCTTCCTTATTATGAAATAAGCGAACTCTATGGGGATGTGTTGATTTCACCTTTTTAAAACAAGCTTTAATCTTAAAGTAGAGGAATAGTAGAGACGCTTAAATTTATATTTTGAGATGCGTGAGGCAAGGATTTCCCCGAAAAAAGCTGTTAACAGTGTCCGAGTGGACGGTGGCGGCCTGGGAAAGCAGAAGGCTCTTTCTTAGGGGGACGGGGTTGGAGCCAGCTGAGTGGGGCAGACGGTTGAAGGGAACAGGTTGCTGCGTCTGTTGGAGCTAGTCTTGCTGCTCTTGACCTTTTTGACCTTTTAGCTGTGACAGCTCCTGGGGCTGGGAGATACCGAATCTCCCCGGATTGGGAGAGCCAGGCCGGGTTTAGGGTGGGACGCAGAGATACTGGCCAAGCACCACTGTATAAAACACAACATCTCCCCACTGTGAAATGTGAAATGGTTCAAATAACATACACAGACAGGACACATTTGGGTGTCACTGCCCTAAACTTTAGACTTTAAATGCATGGCCTCTGCTCGTTTTCACTAGCCGGGTTTTATTTCATTAAGGTGTAGGTGGTCTTTATGTCTGGAGGGTTGGCCCACCACGCTTTAAGACGCCGCAGGAAACCCTTTAGTTTGATGCAAGATCACAACGTTGGTTTTGATGGTGCAGACGTAAATGGAAGTCAATAGGTGAACATGGACTGTGAATTATGTTGATCCATTAAGACGCTGTGGGACGGCTGTTATCGCAGAGGACTGATCACCAGACGTCTGAATGTGAAGTGCGAGTGAAACGCTGTGGTTTTAAAGGGTTTGAAAAAATTTTCATCTAGTGAGCTGCATTAATGCCGTGAGATTTGTCAAGATGTGTAGAATTCCTCAATAATGTAGGTAAAACACGAGGAAGGCTCACAGCAGAGTCGCACCAGGGAGAAGCGTTGTCATTTTGTTTTCAGGCAGATTTGCATAATCAGGGTATTCACTGTCGAACCCTTGAAAGCATTATGATTGTTATTCACAAACCTATTAGTCATTTGGTACAGCGACAAAGTACCAAATAAGCTTGTCTTCACCAAAAGCTCAGGTGGCACACCTTTTCACACGGAACAAAAACAGACCTTTCCTGCTTCTCTACAGCGGTTCCCAAGCATTCGCAGCTACATGGATGGACATTTATCATTGCGAGAGCTGCAGTTTATAAGCTTTTCGTGTTTCCTTTCAACATAAATACACTCGCCTCTGGGCGAAGACGCCGCTTCCTCTCACCGCTCTGTTAGAGGAGAGAGAATAGATATCCTTTCTCTCGCCGTTTGTGCCTCCCCCACCTCTCCGCGGTGCCGAATCTCCACCACATGTAACCAGCACCACACAGTCTTGGCCGACGCTTGCGTTTGTCCCAGGAAGAGCGGAGGTAGGCTCATATAGATCCCCATTTTAGGCTGCGTGCCAACACCCTGTGTTCAACACCGAGGGCCCCCTGGCAGCCGTGCACATGGACGACAAATGTGGATGGCAAGGGGGGGCGGGGAGGACCTGGTAAACCGGCAGCGAGATAAGCCAAGTACCGAGCAAGCTCTTGTGTGTGTTGTGGCAGCAGTTGTGTCCTCGGTGCCATGACATTAGGATTGTTGCTCAGTGGCGGGGTATATTTTTCCCATCCATGGGCAGATTTTCTGCCCCTGATAGACAAAGGGAGTTAATATTTTGTCTGGCCTCCCCTCTCAGATTTATCCATGTAAGTATCTGCTCCGGGACGAAGTTGGCCCTTGGTATTTCTGCCCCTTGTTTAAACTCTGGGCACAGACATGCCTGCAGCCATACATACATACATTCGCTGTGTTGTGTGGAAACTCAATGACACAACTGTTTAGCAGACTCCTGGCCTCCCGTTTCCCACACCCTCCGGGAGCCCTTGGAGATTTCAAGGTCAGGAAAGGGCAGAGGCTGGGAGTCATTCCTTGGGAAGCGGGAGCCACTGTTGCAAACGGTCACAGAATGTCTCCTTTTACAGTCCTCTCTGCGCTCATCTATCTGCGTCTCACCAAGTTCTGGATCTGCGAGGATTTGATTTCCGCAGCGTCGGACACAGCGGCAGATCACAGCTTCATCAGAGCTAACGGCGAGGGGAGATACAGTTCTACAGCAGAGTAGAGAGTTTGGGCTGAGTGACACGAGACGTTACCGGTGTGTTCAACTCTCCGACAGCTGAGCGTGTGTGTGTGTGTATTTCGGGGGGGGGGCTTGAAGGGTCCAAGGGAACAAAAGGTATGTACGCAGCTTCCGTCCCACTAATGTACACAGACACGTGCAGGAGGGACAGATTAGTGTGCAACAAGGATCTGACACATTCAGCTAGGCAGCTAGTGCCCCCCCCCCACACCAGCACAGTTTTTGTTGACCATTTTCAAATGACTTTTTGAGACAGTTTGAGGTTTTAGGCTGCATTTGTCCGACCAGGCAGCAGCTTTTGGTTTCCATTCATCTCCTTCAGTATTAAAAAATAAAAAATAAGGAAACAAAAAAATTCACTTTTGAAACCGGCGTAAGTTAAATGATTATGATTATCGCCATTATAGATTATTCTGTTTATAGACCTTTTTCGAATAATCAGTCATATTGTTGTGTGAAATGTGAAAGAACTATGAAAAATGTCAAAATCACAAAGGCTCAGAGCCCGAGGAGGCACCTAATTATTTATTTTTATTTTTATTTTTAGGTGTCTTATTTTGTCTGCTCAAGAGTCCAAAACCCAAATATATATTCAGTTTACAACAATCTAAAACGGAGAAAAGCAGCAAATCCTCACATTCGAGCAGATGGGACCAGAGCACGTTTGCTGTCTTTGTTTCAAAAATCACTTAGAACGAGAAATCCATAATCAAAATTGTTGCTTTTTCATTTTCTCATTGATTGGTCAACTGTTTCATCTCGGCTGTGGAGAATACAGACGTGTTCACTGGGATTGGTTACACGTGACTTCAGAAAGCGTCACGTTGTTTTACTGTATGCAAATGAATAGAAACTGGTGGATGCAGCCGGCTGCGGCGATTAGAAAGAAATTAGTAAAAATGCTGGTTTCAGCTTCTTCAGTGAAAGGCTGTGCCAGTTTTGTTTTACATTTTTCGCTGTTTCATTTATTTTAAAATGTAATATATCTTCTTTTTGTATTGTTGTTCGGATAAGACTGAATTTAAAGGCGACAACTTGGGCTCCGGGAACTTTTTTATGGATGTTTTGAACATTTTGAGACTTTTGTTTTCGGTAGACTATATGACTAATCTATTAAATGAGGGGGGAAGGTACTGACAGCTTAATCACTGACGGGAGAAACTGTTAGCTGCAGTAAATGGGCCTGAAAGGGGCAACAACACTGGACTCACCTCCTTTTAGAGAGCTGAGCAACAAGCGCCCCCGGGTTGCCTGAAGAGACACTGATGGATTGGTGGCAGTTGCTGAAGGCATATTAGGGCAAAGCGTGACCTGGGAGGGGTTTGTGGGTCGGGGAGGGGCTTGATGAGTGCACGGGGGTGTGAGGAGGGGTGACGAGAAGCGGTAACGTTTGATAGTGGGGGCTGGGGGGTGTCCAGTGAGAAGGGTAATTTGGGGCGTCCAGAGTGAGGCGTTGCACCAGCAGTTGTCCCTTCAGCAGTCGATGGCACATGTGCTGCTCTGAGTTGGACCCTGTTTCTGTTCAGGACTATACCCCCTCTGTGATCCCTGACTTGGACTATCTCGCGCTTGGAGCTCTTCTTAAGATTAACTGGCCTCAATCCAGAATCCGGACTCTCCCTCTCCGTTTGTGTCAGAGCACTTCCATACCGCCTTTTGGCATCTTTAATCTTAGACGGTAAGGACGACAATCGAGACATCGCACAGCTCTTAAGTGTGTGTGTGTGTGTCTGTGTGTGTACGGTGTGTGTGTGTGTCTGTGTGTTTCTTCCTGATGTAATTGGTTTGAATTGACTTCGCTTAAAACCATAATTACTTTGAGAGAAAATGTCATTCTTGGTGGATGTTTTTTAAGTGTTCACATTGCTGCTCCTCTGGCTAAAAGTAACATTTTTCAACTTTCACATGCTTGATTTGAGCTGAAGTGCAGAGCTGAAGACATCAAAAAATGTCGTGAGCTTTCCGAGCTCTGTAATACGTCCAGGAAGCCATCGCTGGGGTGCACTGCTGGCGCCTCTGAGGACTTTACGAGGCAGATAGCGAGGAGTGCGAGGTGACTTGCTTGTGTGGCCTGTTCTCCATCATCAGCCGCCGAGCTGACACCTTCGTCAGCCTCGAAATCTGCTGAGAGGGGCTTCGAGAGCGGGGGGGGGGGGTCTGCTGTGAAGATTTATGGTTGACGGCTTGTGTTGTTGTGCAGCTCATAACATCACACCTGTTACTTTTCTTTCTTGAATTGAGGGCGTGTGCGGCCATTCAGGTGTCGGGTGAGTTTCATGATCCTCGTGCCCTTGACACACGTTCTGTACTTCAAAAGTACACACACACATGTATATAAACACACACACGCGTATATACAATTCTTTAGAAGGTATCTTGTAGTTGATGGGTTTTCTTTGACCTCCTTGTCTGCTTATGTCCTGGTTCTTCAAAGCCACGTCGGTCAAACAAGGCGACAGATAGCAGGAAGTTTGTGCATGTTCAGTAGCCTAGAGGTGTTCTTTTAACGCTCAGGAGATGGAAGCTGTATTTTACTTTTCTTACGTGAAAATGGTCTGTCTACGTCCTCTGTAACAGCTTTCAGAACCAGCGAAGGATCAGTCATGCTCACAAACGACGGGACATGCGAGAGGTGGCTAGATGAATCATTTGCGGCACATTTGTTTAATTTTCAGACGATGAGCGAGGTCGGGTTTTCCTGAGGCGCGTTCACCACTCGGCACGCCTGTTTCTGCAAGTTTGTAGACCAGCCCTGTTGCCTGCTTCATTTTTACTGCTCAGGAGAAGAGAGTGCATGGACGCGTGGAGGGTTGGGGTGGGTGGGGGTGGGTGGGGGCTCCAAGCAGCTGCTCGACACTTGTTTTGAAGGGTATCTTGACAACAAAGCCGACCTGGCTCGGGCTCCCGTGGCCACATTGAAAGATGCCTCTCTGAGCTGAGGGACCTCGTGCCTCCAAGTGACCACACAGATAAACAGTCATGACACGAGTGGGTTACTGTGTCCCGGGCTAGCTAAAGGCCTGTGTTCTTCAGGGAGAGTTAATCTGTTGAAAGGATTGCAGCTCACTTCTCAAAGCTGTGTGTGTGTGTGTGTGTGTGTGTGTGTGTGTGTGTGTGTGCGCCTCGCTCTCTGCCGAGTGTTTATTATCACAGAGTGCACTTGCGGTGCCCACATTTTGCAGGTAACGACGGATGAATCTCACAAAATCTCTTTGTGGTGAACGCTTTAAATAGGCAGGTGTTGTTGTTGTGCCTAAAACAACGGCATTCCGCCTCCCACTCGCGATGCATTCATGAAAATATACCTGATAGTACTTGTGATAATCGGCTGTATTTATGTGTCAGTCGGCTGCCTTGATCTTGCCTGACTGGCTCTCGTTGACGAGAACGTGTTCGACTGGTGGTGGCAAACTTTTGTGCCCACGCCGACTCCGCCGTGCACGCCCTCTGTCCTCGAATGTCACATTGATGTCATCAGAGGTTTGTCTAGAGGGCATTTTTCTCTGTCGCAGACCTTTTGTTGTTGTGCGCATCAGATTTGCAATGAAACCTGTGGAGGAGGAGGGAGAGGGAACCTGTAAAACCCTCTTAGAAAGCTCGAGAGGTACTTTCCAAAATAGGTTTGTCCTCATTGAAAAGGTCTGTGAGACAACTTCATTAGATACGGTCATTTTTAGATTTAATTTACAGGGAGGCGCTAACACGCACAGTCAGAGCTATTATATTAGACAGTTAGTGAATTAGGTTATGACTGTAACTAAGAATTATTATCCTTATTAATTTATGGATTTGTCATCTAATCATTTAGTCTATAAAATAGTGATAAAAGCTCACCGCACGTTCCCCAGAGCCTGAGCGAGCGTCTTCAAGTGTCATGTTTTGTCCAACTAACAACCCTAAAGATTTTCAATTCACAACTGCAAACACGCAGAAAAGCAGGAAATCTTCATTTCTGGGAAGTTGCAACCAGAGACTGAGCGGTATTTTGCTGCATAAGTGGCTCAAACTGTTATTAACGATGGTCAAAATGGTACATTCCTGTCAATTAAATGACAGAAATTTGATGGACCTGTCGCTGGAGTTGGTTTTTCTCGACTTTTTCTTGGTGGTTAGGTTAAATTTAATTTAATTAATTTTCATGAGTCAATGGCTGAATTATTATTGAGACTAGTCGCAAGTCGCAGCTCTGCACTGAGGCAGGACAAGCAGCTGTGGCCCTTCCACAGGACAGTCTGTCCAAACACAACAGCCTCCAACTGCAGCACATGTACCTTAAAAAATAAAAATATCAACCTGACCCCCGCTGGGTTCTGGTGCTTGTGAGTTCTTTCCATAAAAACGATGCACGTTGAGTGCTTTTGGTTTAATGGAATGGAATTAAGTGGCAATCCAAAGGAGGAGCGTCAGTCTTCAGTAGCATTTTGGTCTGTTGTCTCTCTGACCTTGGGTCACTGCTGCTCCACATTTCTTCCGCTACGAGCTCCAGTGCTGACAAGATGAGCTGTTCGACAGAATTAATCAGCGAACGTTTTCATAATCACAAGTTCATAAGTGATTGGTTCCAGCTTATTAAATGGGAGGATTTGCTGCTTCTCTTGTCCATTTTAACCTCTTTGTGTTTTTGGACTGTTTGGCCCGAACAACACAAGACATTTTTTTAAATTAATTTGTCCCATCTTATAAACAAAAACGCATTAGCACCAACGTTTATTACAGTAATAGTTTATTCTTTTTTTTTTTTTAAGTATAGGGTTTCCTGGTTCATAACAGTTCCTGAACTCTTGGCAGGCGAACTGCTTTGGTGCCAACAATAACTTGGAAGCCCTCTCGTTGTTCCACTGCGTCCTCCAATCGGCTCGCACCTTTCAGGGACGGGTGTGCCTGCCTCGGAGTGCGTTAAGCGTGTTTACCATTGGCAGTGATGTAACCTGACAGGTCAAACCACATAGTCCAGGCCAGTGATACAGTGACAGGGGCAAGTCTCACAGTCAACAACAAGCCACGCTAAAAGTATTGTGTGACCTGGCAACAAGTCGTCTTTGCGCCGCGTGCTTTCTGAGCTGCTGGGCAAAATACATCTTTGTGTGTGTGTGTGTGTGTGTGTGTGTACTCAAACGTACGTGCATGGGTGTATTATGGGTATTATCTTTGCTGTATTCATGCCAGAGGCTATTAGCACAAACAGTAGATCAGTGACAGTTAGGTGCCCTGTGTTAAATGCGTGGGTGTGTGTTTTTCTTTGCGTGTGTATGTAGACTGCGGTATTGACAGCGGCCCGGCAACGTGGGCGTGATTCACGAGCCGCGAGAGACACGGATCTCTTTACCGGCCCCTCCCATCCCATCCCATCCCATCCCATCCCATCCCCCAAACCACCACCACCTCAGACGTGCTGCCCTTGCACTGCATCTCTCTCTCTCTCACCCACCTCTCCAAAGACTCACCCATGATTGGTTAAGAGGAGCAGAGGGAAGGGGGAGATCATGTTCCACCGCCAGTGTTGGCAGCGTAGACGCACCGGCACAATCGCAGGCGCAAGCCAGGCTTCAGATATAAGGCCAGCAGCCCCGTCCCCTCTACTGTTTGTCCTTCACTCCACCTGCTTCTACCAGATAATCAGCCATGGGGTTTTGCTGATAAAGCGAAGATGCATGCTGGATGACCCGAAGTCTGAGCGTGGCGGGAGCTGTGTCCAATGTTTTCCCGGGAACATGCGGCAACAGGCCGTAAATATCCCACAGCTGGTGTTGGCAGAACACGCTCAAGGTTGGGCCCGCAAACCGAGCCCCGCAGGGTCAGATGAGGGAATTCAGCGGCCCAGTTAGAGGGCCGCTGAATTCCCAACTCCCCCCGACCCTCAAGCCTTCGAACCCATTGGCCGCTCTGTGTGTGCCCCAATGAGGACTGAGCCCATTAGACCCCCACCCCACTTCTAAAACCTGATTCATGCTTACAGAGTATCTTGATGCTGGCGAGCTGTGTATGAACTTTGGCATTAATGCCTTCATGATGACAGTGACCCTATGTGCAGATATTTGCTCTTAAAGGGCTACTCCAGCAATTTGGTATTGCACTTTCATAAAGTTGGGGGGATCCAGAGGAGGCAGAATAAGAAGGCTGGTTAAAATGAATCGGCAGAGAATGAGATATCCTGATTTATTTTTTTAATGGACGTTCAGACTGAAAACAACTGTTTTATCTTTTGTCACGGTTGTCACAAGGTGAAAGTACAGCGCTCACGTACAGAGAAATCTACCGGGACTGTGCGCTTGCATGCGTTTTGATTGGCCATTGCAGCGTCTTGCCGCGTTGCAACCACACTGTGTTGAGTCAAGGACGTTCTTCTGCCAGAGGCTGCTCAAACGTTACTGCAACATAAAAACAAAAGAGTAAAAAATGTAAAAAGCATAAAGAGTAAAATGCTAACACCAGTGGCTAGTATACATAATGCAACTCAAGTGCATACTTTCGTCCCGTCCCACCCTGGCAAATGCTCTGTTTTTCAAACTACATGTCCCCAGTTTGTAACGTGGCCTTTCTGTTTCAACCTTTGTCTTCTCTTATCCCATACGATATCATTATTATCACTATTTTCTCAGATTTGACCATGAATTTACCCTGAAACATGACAACATGTTTTTGGACTTCACATGAAATCCAGTGGTGATTGACCTCCTGCAGCGGTCAGCTACATGCAGGCAGGTCGCCCTCCTTTTATTGAAACCCGAAGCCCTGAGGTCCTCATCTCGAGGGGATTCCTGTGAGATATTTTTGCCTGCAGGGCCTTTTATTTTTTTTACACATGTCATCAACAGTTAAGTTGATTTTGTAAAGATATCATGATGTACAAACTCTGCTATTTGTTGGACCCTTTCATCTACCATGTATATTTTTAGGAGTGACTGATGTGGCCTGAAACGTCTATTCAGCAACAAAAAGTTTACTTGGACCCCTCCCCTTTTAAGCTGCACTATTGGTAATATTATCTAATACATCCATTTTTAATTAACGAGACGTTCTTTGCCTATAAACTCTTATAAAAATGATGCAAATGAAATGTGACTCAAAGTAGACGCTGTACAGTTTGATTCAGCTCAGATTCAAATTTGATTTACACCGGATTTCAAAGTTCAAAGTTTACATTTGTATGTGTGTGAGAATTTATTTGCATTAGCTTGAAAAAAGTCATTTTTGTTCCACCCAAGAGCCCAACCCCCCCCCCCGAATATGCCAACAGCCAGATTCATAAGAAAACTTTTTGGAGGATGCATTTTTTACTGAAACGCTGCCGACTGGTGATGACTGATTGTACTTTCAGGGTTCAGGGTCCGTATGAAGTGTCAGAATCTGACGTTATCAGCGACACTTAACGGGTGAATTTTCTCTTAAATAACAGCTTATTGCTTCTATTATATCCTTTCAAGTTCAGGGAGATGATTTAGACGTTGTCATTAGTGCTAGTGAGGCCCTCGTCTCTGACTTAAATACGCGTTGAATTGGCATAAGCACATGGAGATCGTGCAGATGATGTTTCAGACATGTTCCCAGATCACCTGCATCATTTGCACCACGCTCCATCCGTTAGACCACGCATGAGTAGATCAGTCCAGGTTGTAGCAATCACAGCCGGGACTGGTGTGGACGGTGAGGTGGAGGTTTGCGGTCAGTCTCGGCAGATGTTGGTGCTGAGTGGGGGGAAAAGTGATGGATTTCTCAGCAGTCCTCTGGCATGGCTCCAGCAGCCGAGAACCATGTACAACACTCCCCTCCACCCGACTACCAGCCACCCCACCGCTGACTGTTATCACTCTGCTCCAGGCTGCTCTGCTGCCACTTAACACACCAGGGCAGTAAAGGATGGACATGCAAGAAGACACACGCAGCCAAGCACATAAGCAGATAACACGCTCAGGCCAGGCCAATATATTGATGCTTCAGTGTTGTATTAGCGACTTATCATGTGGGTATGTTGATAACGCTCCTCCAGAATGACTGAAAATTATTTTAGCTCGATGGCTGAGGTTCTCAACCTGTGAGTCTTGCTCCTCCCCAGGGGGTGCAGGGAAAGTTAAGGGGGGGTGGCTTGGTGCAGATGGAGAGGGCTGAGCCACAATTTGAATGAGAATTTGAAGTCCTTCTCGGAGTCGTGACACAGTGAATTCTGAAACGCACACACATCCACGAATCTCGTTAGAAGTGGCAGGAAACAAACGACGCTCCAGAAAACTCCAGAGGTTTCCTGAGAATCATGACTTTTTTAGGTTGTCTTCCATATCGAAGTAATCCACAGTATTAAAACCCGTTCCCTAGACCGATAATGACAACAACAACAGAACCTTGAAAGTATATTCTTAATCTTGGTCTCTTTCAGATTTTGTTCTGCTCTAATTGCCACTTGTGTCTGACCTAAACATTGCACTGTCTCAGTCTGGCCTTAGTGTGCACGCACAATCTCATTACATCACATCTTGCCTCGTAAAAATCCAACAGAATGCCGTGCGTAGATCGCATCCAACCCAAACACACCAGTCTCCTGCTGCATTTTGTGGCACGTATGTGGTTTGTTTTCTGTGTCATGACTCAGTCACAGCCCTGCAGGTCCTGACACATTCAGCTGGTGGCAGAAACATTGGAGGCTGCGTATCGGTAATATCGAGGGCAGTATTAGCCTGGAGGACGGCAAGGCAGGTTGTCAGGAGGAAGGTCAACCAGTTCACAAACCTCGACCGGATGGGAAAATCTGCGTGATGTGTCCTTTAGCAAGTCACTTAACCCCACGATTGCCCAAGGGAAACGTCTTATTGTCCTGCAGAGGACTGTGGCTGTACTGGGAAGCTTCAGCTGCAAATGTGCAGAACTATGAAGCGCTTCAATGCTGAAAAAGAACACCCCCATGTCAACTTTCTTCTCGTGGATAAATGTCAAAATCAGAGTATTGCCCTTGGAGCATGTGGCTCTCCACATACATTGCTGGAATAGAAGATTGAAGCTTTGAAATGCTTAATGGCTGCAGCAACAGATGTCAGGGATATCTGATGCAATGCAACGTTTTCTAACTGTTCTTTTATGGACTAATCTTTGTTGCAGGCTGGCATGAGGCTATGACCTGATGTGTCATCTCTAAAGCTTAGTGGACACATTTGTACAGTAATAGGGTTTCTGTATTTTTTTATACCATTTCTAATGCTCCGTTAAGACATTTTGTCGCCCAGATACTGTTTTTGTTGGTTTTATGCTGCTATCCTTTTTTTAAAAAAAGAATATCTTTTTCGTCTAGTTAAAACAATATGATTAATCTTTCTTTTTCACCCACTCTGTCATATTGAGCATTAATTTGCTTTGTATTTTCCAGATTACTTTCAAGCTGGTAGTATCTAGGCAACAAAACCAACAAAACAAGTCTGAATTTAAAAAAAAAAACAACAACTTTATAGACATGGAATGAAATGGTTTAAAGTGTGCAATGCAGAGTTGCATTAAGAAAGAGTTGCCCAGTTTACCCACAGGGACGATACAAGTCTTGACAGCTGTAAGATTCTATCATCTGTACTTAAAAACTGTAGGAATGTAGCGGATGTAGCAGCTGTACTTGAAACGTTCAGTGTTGTTCAGTTTTCTCAAAAGCTGAATTCCTTTACTCCAGTGTGTGCGTTTGTGTCCGACTGTTATAAAATGTAAAAGAAGAGCATGTCATTGGCCCCTTGTGAAATATAAACCATCTAAATGTTTTTAGGCGTTCCCCAGGGTTCTAATCTGGTCCTGCTGTAGATTCCTAATTATCAGCGTTAATCTTTTCATTGTCCAGAGCCTCTGTCTCTGTCGATCTCGCCTGCTCAGCGAGGCAGCAGACGCACTCCAGGCCCTCTGCTTTCCCATGTGAGAGCCGAGATCCTGCCTGACATCAGACATGGGAAGCGAGCTCCCGCCAGCACGAAGGGTAAAAAGGTCGAGACTTGACCACCCCGGGCAGATAAAGCAGCCTTTTCATGTGTGATCAGCCCCACAGCCTGAAGACAAATCCCTCAGTGCGCTGCCTTTGAACGTCACCGCAACCGGAGCGAGTCCCCCCACTCCCTCAGTGCCTGCTAACGAAGGCTGTGAGAGAGTACGGACACACGCCTCTTTATTATTTAGCTAAATGATGTTACCAACAGCCAATTTGAAGCCGAATGAAAAGAATTGAGCGTACAACACGCGAGGAACACCTACTCTTCTCCAGAAGTGCACTAATGAGGCGATTCAGGTGGAATTCATTATGCTTTGCTGATCTCGCTTATTAAATCTGAGGCCGTCAAAGGAGAGGCGATGAAGATGAGGAGAAGCAGAGGACTTGAACATGGTTTTGGAAGAAGAATGTGCTGGAACTAAAATATTAGGAAGACGTTGCCAATAGTTTTGTACATTCGGTTCCTGCAGCTCTCTGCAGATTTTCCATGTAGGAACCAGGCTCAGGCAGCCTCCAGTTCTTCATCAAGCCTTTTTACAAAACAATTATGACACTCATAACACCCTCCCTCTTCACTCCCCCCCCCCCAGTCTCTCCCATCAGTGCATAATTCATAAGCAGCTCATCGCCAAAGCTATGCCAATTGCATCCACTCTGAACGAGCAGAGCAGCACCCACAGCGGCACAAAAGGAATGTCAGTCGCAGGAAAGACTATTGCACATTCTTTGTTTCATGAGAATGGATATAAATGGAGGGCGTTCTCCTGCTGCTGCTCTCCCAGGTAGAGGGATTGCAAACAATGCTGGAGAGCTGGTGTGGTGTCTGTGCTCACGGCTTTCCAGATGCTTCGGCTCTGTAATGCTGCCACTTGGCTCCCACTGTTGTGTGTGTGTGTGTGTGTGTGTGTGTGTGCGTGTGCGCGCGCTGTACACACAGTCGGTATGTATATATAGAGCGCTATTTTTAAAGCTGGTCCACAAATAGTAGTAGAAACGGGGCCTAAATCGGTCGTTGCCTCTGATGCCATTCCTGGGCTGCCGCCGCCTTCTCATTCATTCATTCATGAGTTTGCATGAATTTGCAAAAAACATTACTCTGTGCTCTCTTTCTCTGCATTGCCCTTTTTTTCTTGTTGTTGTTGTTGAAATTAGAGCTTTTAATAACGAACCCATGCTTTGTTCTTGATCAGGTATCGTAGCGGACCACCCCTTATTTCATGGTTAGTTAGGTGCACGGCCGAATCAGACACACGTTTTTATACTCTTCATCTTTCTCTGTGTCTCGTGCAATTAGGTCAGCGTTCAGCTTAGGTAATAAGGCATAATGTTATTACTGCACACAGAACGGCGCATCGACCAGCTTGCCATTAAATGCAGTGTCATCGGTGGGAATCTGCCCACTCATACCCTTCTTCTTCGCGAATCTCCTGACACGCTGGGATAAGAAAGGTCTACCTAACCATTCCGTGTTTTAGGTGTTCTGTGTAGTTCCAGCCGTGCAGCCGCCATATTGCGCTGATACAGATCATATTAGACTCAGGCCGAAAACTGTTCCCTGTCAGGGATTTAGCACAGAACATGATGGCCTTTGGAAATGTAAAATATGTGGAATCCACGGACGCTGTGGCTCCGGTCTGCTCTGCCTTTCGATTGGGGAATCACATTCAGCGTGTCAGGCCGCCCTGAACGGGCAGCCGGTTGCCGCGGGCGACCAGCAGATCAGTGATGTGGCGGTGATGCCTCTAATGAAGCTGACACAGCACAGCCTCCCTCCTCGCAGGCCCCCGAGGGCCTCCTGCTCTGCGTGTAGCGCCACAAATACCCCCCCCCCACACACACACACACCCCACGCCTTCATGTTTCAGCTCAATGTGCTTCTGATTTGATGGCGCCTCCAATGCATTGCTGCATCATTTAGTCTCTTTTTATGCGAGGGTCAAGGCAAATACAGTGTTTGTAGTAGCTAGTGTGGGTCACAGTCGAAGAACCTCTCTCGGTCTGATGAATACCTCTGTGTTGTGTTTCAGGAGCTGCCCAGTGAAGGTGAAGGGGAGGGCAGAGGACCCCAGTGCAGCCTGAGTGTGGATGACCAGCCCCCCCGGAAATAGGACCATGATCTGAAGACGGTGCCGCAATCCGAACCCCGTTCTTCCTCTCCTCCTTCTCCCTATCTTTTTTGTTTTGTTTTTGGTTTTTTTTTAACTTACGGGGGTGACGGCCTCCCTGCCCGGCTCCGTCCAACAGTGTCAGTGTGCACAGAGAGGACAAACCCGAACGAGACCAGGCATTTTAAGGAGGAAGAAATACGACATCCATCCATCCATCCATCCATCTATCCATCCATCCATCCGCGACCTCTGTCCTTGCCACTCCCCCCTTGCCCCTCCCACCGCAACACCGGAAACATGGGGAGGAAAAAGATTCAGATTCAGAGGATCACTGACGAACGCAACAGACAGGTTAGCACCAATTATGTGAGCCGACAAGCTCTGAATGTATAATAACTTCCTGATTTAACTCACTTCAGGTAGCAGCCGCATCAGAGATCAGCGACATGATTAGAGCTACGATAAGGTGACAAATTAAAAAACAGAAACCTAAAAAAAGATATTGGCTGCAGGTGCTTTCGTACAGGAGAACTGCAGTGGTGCCATAAAGACGGGGAATTAAACAGCAAACAATGTTTGGGTTTAATCCAGTATTAATGAGGGGTGGACGAGTGGAGAGTTTGTGGTTCGATCTCAAGCTCATCCTCCAACGTCTGTGACCTCCACCTTTTACAGTGTGCTACATGTGACATCTTTATTTTCTCTGCCAGTGCCTTAGATAAAGCTACAGGTTTCATCATAATGCCGCCCATTGTTCCTCTCGTAATGACATAGCTATCCAATTAATCTAATGTATAACAGGTTTGAACTCCCTGCATAACTAAATATTCCTGTCATCCGTCCTGCTCAGATCTAAGAAAGGATCTCTTCCACTCCTCCGTGACTGAATTCCATTGTGGTGACAGAAAAACGGTAACTCATGCGATAACAGATTCCCACAGGGATCCTTGCTGTTTTCACATGTCCCATGTAGCATGAACAACATGGTGTCTGTTCCTCTCCGCTGTACCACAACAGAACAATATGACAGCATCGTGTTTTATGAGGCTCACGTGACTCTGCGGAGCAATCATGGCAATCCACCCTACAGTGAAAGAGGAGCAATAAAGTATAATACTCCCCCCCCCCAAAAAAAGAGAAACAGCTCCAGTCCCTCTGGTTGCATCAGCGCATTGTCAGAGAGGATGAAAGGGTAAATGATCCATCTAAAATGAGTCAACTGGTAAATGGGCTTCGCTCCATTGAGCAGATTGAGTAATGGACTTGACGTGCCCACCTTTTCAAAAGCAGAGAGAGAGACGAAATAACAAGACGGGGAGCGAGGCAGAGGGATGGAAACAAGGCGCCGGGATGAATAAGACCCGAGCCCGTGTGAGGGCGAGCTGGCCGTAGGGTTTTGGAAAATCATCCTCGGTTTTCTCCTCATCAATCTATGCAGGTTGCATTTCCATAAAGGAGAGCAAACTGCGCCTGCAGGGGTCAGCGGAGTGTGATGGCTTGTTATTCATCAGTACGCAATTGGACATAAAGGAGGAGGAGGAGGAGGAGGAGGAGGAGGGGGGGGGGTGTGCAACTATTTTGGGTCTGGCAGGCTCTGGTTAATGGAGCCAGCATTTGTATCAGTTTTGTCAATAAGGTGATGCACTCTGCTGTAATACATGGCCATAGTGTCAGAATCAAAGATTACTCATTGACCGCGATCAGGCGAGTAACAAGCAGCGAACTGTTCCTTAATCGCTGCAGCAAACCGATCGGGGCGACGTCGTTCTGATGCCGGCATTCGACCAAAACTGCACTCCACATTTACATTTCACATTTGTGTGTTTATCTGATTCTCTTACCCAGAGCGATTTTTAAACAGTGAAATAGGATTCGGCAACATTCAGAACAAGTCTGCTGTGTTTGAAGTGGAACAGAGTATTAAGCTGGTAAAGCAATAAGTGCTTTTTACACGCTTGCTCAGTGCTGCTGCAGCTAATGAGCAGTGCAGCCTCTGAAAGGAAACCAAAATGAATTTTGGAGTACATGCAGCCCGTCACCCTCCTACGTGTTGATTCAGAGACGCTGCCATAAGCTCCGCAAAATAAACAGCGAGTGTGGGCCCCGGCTGGAAACATGACAGCATCTCAAATGCCACATTTCTTCTGGAGACAAAGATGCGCCAGAAAGAACAGTGAACAGGACTGGAAGCGTTTGGACTGATCTTTGTGGATTTTTTTGTTTTATTTTTGGATAGTGTTTGTCACAGCGACGATAACAGAGGAAAGGGTTTGACACTGTGACCGTTCAGGCTGGAAGAGGTGAAGAACAAACAAATGAATCCATAATCAGGGTAATGCCAAGTAAGAGCTGAATGGCGTCCAGCACAGCTCAGATCATCCAGGGTTTCAGCATTAAAAGTCCTGTTGCTTTTCTGCAAAGATGGTGGCCAATATTTACCAATCGTTTTTGAACTGGTCAAGTAGATGTCCTCGCCAACGGGCTGCAAAGTAATCCTTAAAGTGTTAGTTTCGGCCACTGACTCTGTCTCAGACTGTTATTCAAAGTGTCTGACGTGACGGAAAGGACCCCTACTATTATCGGTAACTTCCCAACATTTGTAAAAAATATGGCCGCAGGTTTAAAAGATACCGGAGTTTCCCTTTAAAGGGATTTCACAGATGAACGTGAAACTCTCCTGGCTGAGTCGTCAGTGCAGAAAATGATCAAAATAGCTGGTTCTGTCATAACAAGTCAGAGGTACAAGACAAGAGCACCCAGGGCACAAAGTTAGCGCCAGCCGCCAGCCGGATGCTGGTAAAATATGCAAGTGGCTGGTAGATTAGCCTGCCAAAAAACACAAACAACGGTAATGTAGCAAGTGGCCGGCAAACTTTGGACATTAACTAGACATTTGGACAGAGGATCCGAAAAACCTAAAGAGAGAGGTCATCTATGTTTCCCAGGGAGCATTTCAGTACAAAACATCGACTCGCACCTCCGCCAACATCGAAGTTAGATTACACTTTGCACTGCAGTAACATGATTTATACCTTTAGCACTTTTAAATCCGATTCGGGGTCAGTCCTGGATGAATTCAGCATCTAAAGTGCAGTTAGTGCATCGGTCCCAATTCCAAAGGACTTAATTTGCTGCAGCTCGGTTTTACTTAGCTGAGGCTCATGGGTGTCGTCGTGCTTGGAGCCAGACCACCACTCCAAACTTATGAAAAATGTAAATGTTTTACATAATTACATCTTTATGGTCCTAACGTAAACCTATAATATTGTGAAACTATCCAGAAGACTCGTGAGTTTCCATCGTGGGAAACAGAGAGGAGTGAAGTTGGAGGAGCTGCTGCTTCTGGTCGGATTTTAATACTCTCTGAATAATCATTTCAAATTTGTCTCCAGGATAATGTAAAAAAAAAAAAAATACTAAATGCTTTTGTTGTGGCCACCAGTTTTACATATTTCAACTTGAGCCAGTTCTCAGCAACAGTTTGGCTCTAAGTTATTTCAGGCCGCCTGAAATAACGTCTGTGTTGAGGATATCATTAAAGGAAAAAATAAAAAAATGGGACTTAACAGCTGCGAAACATCCTGCTTTCACTTTTGAAACTCAACAAATCTGTGTTTACGATTCAGCAGACTGCCGTTTTAGACTTTGTGCGCCAAATCTTTTGAGTCGAAAAGCAAAGTATCATCCACGGCATGCACTTTCCTCACATTCAGAGTGATGCAGAGCCCCCCACCCCCCACCACCTCCTCCAAAAAACAGCATTATAATAATAATAATAAACTTAATAAATGGCACCATTCACACAGGAAATGCTGTTCAAAGTGCTTTACAATAAAGAACTTAAATGCACCAAGTGCTTCACAGAAGAGAAGGCCATAAAACAGAAGTGCAGTTAAGAAAAATAAAACTTGAACAGAATGTAAAAATTTTAAATAATGTTTAAAAGTAATTAAAAAGCAAATTGCAGATAGCTTATTAAAGGCTAAAGTGAAAAAAATGAGTTGTAAGCTTGTGTAGCGTGTGTTCTTATGTAGAGAATTATGCAGTGATCAGAACCTGTAACAGCTCAGCCCTGATTGTGTGAGCGAGACTGCAAGATAGCAAGTGAAAGAGAGATTTTAGCTACAGGAAACAGCGAGTGGAGGTTGCGGTTGTCAGTGGTGGTTTCCTCATCCATCTGCCACACAACCACAACCTCGCCAAGACACACACACACACACACACACACACACACACATGAAACCACTCGCCCCCTTTCTTTCTCTCTCTCTCTCTCTACTGAGGATGTCTTATTCTTCTTCAGTTGCCATTGGTTACCTGGCAATTCTGCTCTTAATGTCAGTTACCTCCAGCTTGTTTATACTTTTGTGGCAAACACCAGGATCGAAACACGGACCCAAAGTAGCCGCCGCCGCCGCCCACTTCTTCTGAGAAAAGAAGAGAGAGAGAAAAAAAACCAGTGGTTTTATTGGGATGTTTGGAGTCATCGTGTTTGTTTTTCCGCGCCGGCGAATGACCTTTTTATAATTTGTCGGCAGAGTAGTTGTTGTTGTTGTTGTTGTTGTTTGCAGTGGCTTGTCTCTTCATCGCCGACCGCTCTTGTCATCCTGCACAGCCGTAATTTCCTCCCTTTACAACATCGCCACGTAATTTATCTGCTCATTCTGCATGAGAGAGAGAGAGAGAGAGAGGAGGAGGTGGGGGTGTGTGTAGATAGACAGAGAGATAAAGATAGTGGGGGGAGATGGAGAGCGAGTGAGCGAGGGAGGTAAGATGATGGCAGCAGTGTGTGATGAGGTGGAGGGGAGGCAGGAGGAGAGGCGGTTGCCCATGGATACGACCCCGATATAATTTGATTTGTGGCAGCAGGAAGCAATGAGTGAGCGAGCGCGAACGGGGCGGGGGGGTGGAAAAAAAAGGCGAGAGAGGAAGAGAAAACGAGGGCGAGAAAATGAAGAGATGAAGGTGGAAGAGAGAGAGAGCGAGAGAAGGAGGGATGAGAGGCGCTGAAAGGGAGGAGGAGCAGGAGATGTGAGCGATCGAAGGTCTCGCTGTGGCTGCTTCTCCAGTGTTCAACCTCGATGTCTCTATCTTATCTCCAGCTCTCTATCTCTTCCCCTCCTTCTTTCTTCCCTTATTCAATTCATTTCAATTACGCTCGGCTCAGACCGGCAGAGCAGCCTTCAGCCGTACGGGCACAAAGTGCAGGTGAAGCACAGCGGCGATTACAAGCGCCGCGCTCTTCATTTTACCACCAATACATGAGTAGTACACTGATCTGCAAACAGCGTTGGTACAGGTACAGCAGTGTCACTGCCATAAGCAAGAGGACCGTCAGCATCCGTCTGAAATCTGCTGTCTGCTTCTCCCTAGAACTTACAGTTTAAACTCACGATTCAGAATCGCACAGTAAGCTGCTGAGGAAACAACCAGTGATGGCACGGCAGGCATAGGTGTCCTTTACTCTGGGGACGCTGCAGACGCGGCGTCCCCTACTCTTTTTAAAAGCATCGCCCGGTAAGCAGCTTGCACCAGGAAAGGCTCTGAGAAAGGTTTGCTTGCACAGTACGAACACATTCAGTGCTGTGGAACTGTGGAAGAAACCAACCAATCAGTCAAACTTTAATTGTGCCGACTTGGTGCCTCACAGAGGAAGAGATAGTGTAGACCATCGAAACAAGACTAACGCACACGAAAAAATCTAGTCCATTTAATTGCTATTGTGATGATTATAGAAGAAAAAAATGCACATTTTATGCAGAGTGTTGTCATCCTGTCCTAGGCACTATTTGAAGCTCCGTCGTGCTGCGTTTACCCCGACCCGCCGTAATGATCTACTTTTACCTGATATTGATGTCACCCGTGGGCGTGGCCTGAAGAGCGGCGGCGTGCTTGAAACCTTTTTTTTTTTGTGTGTGTTAAACCCCCTTTTCAACACCTTAATATTCTTTCAATCCTGCTTCCCGTCTGTGTACACACTTTCGATTTGCATTTCTGCCAGATATTGCCGCGGTACCTGAAGCCTCTCCTTGCTGTTGTCTGAATCTGTTCTGTGTGTGTGTGTGTGTGGGTGTGTGTGTGTGTGTGTGTGCACTCCTGTGTGTTTAATGCAAACAAAGCCAAACCTCCCTGGATTGTAAATACCAGTTGGTTATAGAGCAGGGAAGCGCTTCTAAAGCCAACGAGGGACCCTGTGCCTCAGCAACACTCCCAGTTCTGTTCTGCTTGTTCACAACTGAGGGGGCTCGTACAAGTGTGTGTGTGTGTGTGTATGTGTGTGTGTGTGTGTGTGTGTGTGTGTGAGGAAAAGAGAGAAACAACGTGCGACAGAGGGAGAGTGTGGCAAAGAGAGCGGGGAAGAGAGTGTGTGACATAGAGAGCATGGAAAAGAGCATAACGGAGTGTGAAAACGACGAGGAGAGTGTGTGTGTGTGTGTGTTACAACCTGGGTACGTGAAAGAGAACATGTTTAGACACTCTGTCTCGGAGTCTGTTTGCTAAAACACACAGTAGCACTTTCGTACAATCAATCAGCGTCGAGTCTTGAAGGTTTGGTTCAATGTGTTAGGAATGTTTTTTTTTTTTTTTTGGCCTTTTCTCTGTCAAAATGTGAGATCGAGAGTCCGTGTGAGGTTGACGGCAGGACTTGGACAAAAAAATGGTCCCGACCATAACTGACTTGTCGTTTTTACCCTTTTGGTTTTTGTGCAGATTAAACAGGATCTAACATGATGACTACTGAGCTTCAGAGGTGCTGGTGTGCAGATTGCCAGGCTCGCTGTTTCCCCCCGTTTCTACTCTTTATGCTAAGCTAAGCTAACTCTGTCCGGGCAGTGGTACACATGTTCATAACTATGCATATACTGTATATTTCTTTTTAAAGAGCAGATTTTATGCATCCGCACATCTAAAACGTGTTGTTCCAAGCTGCCAGGAGACTCCAGGAAATGAGATCGCGTTCACCAGTTATTGTCGCTCTCTAGTTGACTTTCGCAAAGAGTGTGAGACGTAAATTTTGTCATCTGTGAGGCTGCAAAATGTTCGACTGTCTGCACATATGTGTACACTGTCCCCCCTGCGGTCAGTTTTGCATTTTTACACCAGGAACTGAACGGAAGCTGATTAGTTCAGGTTCCGTTCAGTTGCCTTTATGAGACCCTTAATCAAGTAGTTTCTATTATGTATCGTGACACTTTTACGGTACCGTGGAACAGGAACAGAAAGATATATCCCCGACAGACACGCGCAGGGAGTGATCAGCTTTAGTTAAACATCACAGAGGGAGTCGGGAGTCGAGCCAAGACGTGTTTGTGCAAAGGCTTACAGTAATGTCTACGTTTGAACTGATCGTGTGTGGTTCAGGTTGAATTTGGAGGTAGCCTTTTTATCGGTCTGTATTTTTTGTACATTCCCCGTTCGTTAATGTTCACACCGTGCGGTCCCGCAAGACGTTTTTGGCCCCCCCATGAAAGTGAAAAGATCTTACAATAAATTTCTGCAATCCTTTGCATGTCCCCCCCCCCGGGACTCTGGTCCGGATCTGGGCCCAGGTAATCAAACATTTAGGGCAGAGTGGCCCCTTCTTGGCTCTTAATACAAGATAACTCCACTTGAGATGAGTTTCGATATCGTGAAACACGACAGGATGAGGCAGACTGCTGCACTGGAAAATGGCATTTTCATTTGTTTTAAAAATGCGATTTATTTATTTCTTAATTTCTTTTACGGTTTAAAAATGAAACATTTACCCAACATGCAATCTTTTCTTCTCTCCCTCGCCTCCCCACCAGGTGACGTTCACCAAGCGGAAGTTTGGCCTGATGAAGAAGGCGTACGAGCTGAGCGTCCTGTGCGACTGCGAGATCGCCCTCATCATCTTCAACCACTCCAACAAGCTGTTCCAGTACGCCAGCACCGACATGGACAAGGTCCTGCTCAAGTACACCGAGTACAACGAGCCGCACGAGAGCCGGACTAATGCCGACATCATCGAGGTAAAGCGTGGGAGGGGGGTTGAAAGAGGAAATGCTGTGTCCTTACACTCCCAACAGGTTGATTTTGCCTAAATGCAACACCGTGACACTGATGTGATGGCGATTAATGATGGAACCAGTACTTGTTAAGCACTGTCATTCATGGATGGTGTTTTTGTGTCCGTGTGAAAGTTGGAAAATTGGTTGCATTCTTGTTCATCCTGGTCGTTGTTGGTGCGTCCTACCAGTTCTTGGTACTAAAAGGGTTTATTTTCCCCAGCGGGATCATTAAGATTGAACCTAAACTAATCTAATCTCATCCTCTGCAGACTCATTCAGACTTAATTAAGTCTAGTCTAGTCTATCAAGGCCAGTCCACTTCACTGCAGTCCAGTCTGTCAAACTGGGTATGCCTTTGGTCCAGCCTTAAATCCAGTCGGATCCTGTATAGCCTTGTCTTACTTTTACCAAAAAACACCTAAAGTTTTTTTTAAGAAGTGTCTCACCTCTTGAAACCATTTCACACCTACATTGTTGTTGTCCGGTCATGTGGTCACAGTGGGATTATGTTTAGGATTATTATTAGGAAACAATAAGGAGACAATGCAAATGTGCTGCTGGAGAAAGGAGAAACTACACATTTGTAGCACATTGCTTTTTTTTTTCTCTTTTTTCCTTTGTTTTTATGGCAGTTTTTTATTTTATATATGTACACATATATTCCCAGAGTTCTTTCAAGACTGAAGATGTTGAGCCCTACATATAACCCACCGCACTCCCCTTAAATCCGGTCTTCACCAAACTATATTTGAGTCCAGTCCAGTCTAGTCCAGGTCGGAGTTGTTGAGCCCAGCCTTTTCCAGTGCCGTGTATGGCCGTGCTCTGGCTTGCTGCCTGCTAGCTTGCAGGGAGGGCAGAGGTAGGGACAGCTGGGCCGTTATTACCCAGAGACCTCTCCAACAACAACAACCACCACAAGCCAAAGGACGCAGCCTGGCTGAAACCACCTCGGCACAAAATGGCCACTAGATAGAGGAAGAGCCTGTCGAGCGGCTGCATAACTAACGTTTTGTTGATTTGAATACTGACCAGACGAGAGGTCAGTGATGAGGTTGGGAGAGAAGGTGTGAGGGGAATCGTCCAGTTCACGTTGTCATGTTTTTGTTATAGGAATACATATTTTTATCTTTTTCTTTCTAACATCTTTCCTCTGTGTGTGTGTGTGTGTGTGGTTGAGGGGGGGGGGGGGGGGGGGGGGCGGGGGCACCGCCCAG